>JAODKN010000039.1:12905318-12918558 GCA_026774425.1 Petrocephalus zakoni | reverse complement strand
GGGTTATGCCCATAGGAATGAATTGAGTGTCCCCATAAAGATAGGTATACATGGTATGTGTGTGTGTGTGTGTGTGTTGGGTTTTTTTTTTTTCTTTTTGTGTATGAACAAATCATTCTTTTGAACTGGTTCTTTTCAATGAATTTGGACCAGCTTTCACATCCTAAAAATCCTAAAAATGTATCCTATAAAGACACATGGCAACCTTTTTTAGTTTACGCGCTTGTTTTTCGTACAGTAGCCATTGTTGCCCTCACGGCCCCGTCCACATACCGTAATGCGTGGTATTTGTGCCATGTGCGTGCATGATGGCTGTGGCTCACTACTCCTGGAATTTTCCTGGCAAGTTGACGAGTTTTGGCACATTTTCAGTTAAGGGGGTTACAATTCTCATGAGATTCATAACCGATGTTTGATATGTTATTTAAAAAAAAAAAATGTTACTAAAAAGTTTTGGTCATTATTCTTCTTAGCCTATTTTTCCCATTTGGATATGTAAATTTTAGTATGCATTTTTTTTGTGAACACCATTGAGGTTTTTTAGGAACACATTAGTCGCATCGTAGTAGGACTGACTGTTTTGTCTCAGCTCTTCCTCCTGTCTTGCAGTTCCTAGTTACATCTACTTTTGTTTTTGTGCTGCCTAATCCTGTTGCATGTTACTGACCTGGACAGCATGACCAAGTGTTCCCATCTACTGATGTACAAAAGTAGAGAATTTTGAATCTAGGGTCACAAATTTAAGGTCACAGCTTCTGCTGTGGTCTGCTTAGCGCTGATTCCCGTCTTTAAAACTGTGGGTCACAGATGTTTGGCTTTGTCTCGATCTGCAGAAGTCACGTGACTGTGTGGGAGTCCGTGTCTGGGTGTGCGATGATCACCATCTAGTCCTTGGAATTTTGAGTTTAATTGCACCTAAAGTTAAACAGTGACAGCAGTTAGGCAGTGTAATTATGTGGCTACAAGGCTGAGCTCGTCTTCATTGGTGGGTTTGTCAGTCTCTAGGGTTGTCGACCTTACTGGGACCTTATTAGTACCCAGAGGCTGATTGGCTTCACGGTTACTTGGTATGTGTTTGCCTTAATCTGGGTACAATGTAATTAAATTAAATGCATATTTGCATTTAATGTGACCTTGAGTTTCCAGAGACTTTGCAGTGTGTCGCCCCTTCAGTTCTTACCTGAGCCAGAGTGCTAATGCCCCGTGCAATGATACGGCTACAGTAGGCTTTTATCAGTACAGTTTCCCCCGATGTCCCTCTATCTCACAACTAGTGTGACTAAAGCTGAGTATTACCCTGTCAGGAAAGTCTGCTATGAAAGGCCTATCAGTTTATGAATGGACTGCACCAGCTTCCTCGGTGTATGGAACTCGCGGTTGCAGACTCTAGCGCATCAGGCATGACTCACACTTTCACACTTGCGCAAGTAATCTTATGTCAAATCTATATTATTACTGTTATAAACCTAAACTTACCCCAATTTTTTGTTATACCTGATTTTGTAAAGCATACTGACTATTCACAAGGTAGTACAGCTGTCGCATATAAATGTATGTGCACGTGTGTGCATGCAGACTTGTCTTGAAAATCGTACACCAGCCAGCTGACCAAAGCTGACAACACTGGGAACTTCAGCTGGCAGAAAACCCTGGTAATTATGTGTCAATTTAGTTTGGCTGAAGGATCTCAAACGCTAGTGAGGCTGCGATAATGTAGTCTATTGGGTGTTTAGGCAACTCGGTCTTTTTTTTTTTTTTTTTTAATGCTGACTTGTCAAGCATTGATGGCTTTCTACACTTCGGGGTAATGCCTGGTAGTCTGAGTAACTGTTCCGTAATTGCTGAGTGGACTGTAGATGTCTGTCTGTGCCTGAAAATGTCCCTGTACCTAGGGAGCCAGCTGTGGTAACTAAATATTTATGGCTGCTGTTCTCCTGGATGGCTTTCCTTCATGGCTCGCTCTCGTTTCCCCTTACAAGGTGCTGAGGTCCAGCTGAAGAACACTAGGCCAGAATAATCATGCCGCCTGCTATCGGAGGACCTGTGGGTTATACTCCTCCCGAGGGAGGCTGGGGCTGGGCTGTCGTGGTGGGAGCTTTCATCTCCATCGGATTCTCCTACGCCTTCCCCAAGTCCATCACGGTCTTCTTCAAAGAGATCGAGGTCATCTTTGAGGCCACCAGCAGTCAGGTCTCCTGGATCTCATCCATCATGCTGGCTGTCATGTATGCTGGAGGTAAGTAGGACAGTCGTGTTCCTCTTGGATTTGGCCTCTGTTGTTTTGGAGAGGGATTTTAGTGGGCTTGTCAAAGTGAACAGCAGGGTTGGACCTGTGTACTATAACCACCTTTTAAAGCTGCCCAATACTGCGCAAAAAATGAGCTTGGTCGGCTGAGTGGATGTAATTGTGCAACCCACAAGACAGTCTGTTTTTGCTCCCTGCTGGACACCACCTGGTAGGAGCGAAAATGTGGACTTTCTGTGGGCCCTCAAGGACCAGATTGGGAAACACTGTTGTATCCTATGAGCCCTTATTAAGTGCGCTTATCAAATGGACCCTGTCCCAAACAGCACTTGCTCTTCGAGGACAGTTTTCCTTAAGACCTTTCAGTGACCACTTGAAGGCAAATCCTTAAAATGAGAAGTGGGTAATCCATCCTGCTCTTGCTCTGGACATAAGTCGATATCCAGGTGGAGTAAGTCTTGCCCCTGATTCTTATTACATTTATTAGCAGACGAGGCTAGTTGTTAAAGGTCTTGCTCGAGGGCCCAACGTTGGAATCATCCTGCCATCCCTGAGCTTTGAACCAGCAACCTTGCAATCAGTGTCCTAACCCACTTAGCCATACACCTCCTCCTTATTCCCTCTGTGCTTTTTCCCCCCACACGGCTCTCCGTGTAACACAGCACTGGAATCCGTGCTGAAATGGCGTGCGAGTGGGGGGTTTTTGAAACCTAGTAATATGGTAAAACGGGAAGATGAAGCCCCCTCTCTCCTCTCCCGTTTGTCCAGTGAGTAGATTACGTTTATTCAATATCCACACTTTGTGTCCAACATCAACTAACGTGAGACTTTTGTGCAGATTGTGCAGACATTCTCTTTGGGTGTTTTTTTTTTTGGGATAATCCACAGTTAACCAGGTATTCCTCGTTTTCACCTAGGATATATGAAGCATATTCACGTTGGGCAAAATGCTCTCTGTAATTACTTATAACTTTGATGTATATCCAGAAAATTTCCATGCCTCCAGAATCGAGGTTCCCAGCTCCCCAGTGTACGGCCGGTAGTCCAGTGGGATGTGGAACACTGGGGATTTTGGGGGAGGGGCTTAACTAAAAAAAAAAAAAACTTCAAGCGACGGCTACTTTCACGAGCAAAGCTTGTGGTTTGAGTGCTGGTAAACATCTCCGCTGGGTAAAAGGTCCCCTCTTCTCTCGTGCCATCGTACATCCTTGTGGAGCCAAGTGTCATTGAGGCCACTGTAGAGATCAGTGTCCCCACGTCGGCAAAGGGAATCTAGGCATCAGTCTGGCTGGGGCTGCTGAATCCCGAGAGACCGGAGCATAGTAGCACACATTAGCTCTGAAATGCCACCTGGTCAATAAGAACCTTTGTAGCTGGCCAGTGAATAAAGATCCTGTCTGGGAACATTTTATCCCGAAACCACATCTTTTCCCAAGAGGGGGTTCACTTGCCGGGTTTCTCACCCCTTCCCTTAATGGCTGTGTCAAATATGCACTGTAAACTACTGTGTTTAAACCCCACCCCCTGAGTACCAGTCCTATGGTGGCACTGGATGATGTAACCCAGGTCCAGCCAATGAGTCAGGCCGGAGTGTTGGCATGGTAGCCTGCCTCCTAAGCCCGCCCCTGCTCTGTGGCCAGGCAGGGCACCGTGGTTGCCGTCACGTACAGAGTTTCATACACACACGCCTTTATGCGGATTCCAGTTTCGTACCACCCTGGGCAGTTCCCACGTTGTTGAGTCTGTTGCGCTGCTTTGGTTGCTTTGCTTGAGAGGACTCGGGGCTGGTTTATGGGAAGCTGCACAGGCCGCAAAGAGCTCGGCTGTCATCCACACTTCCCGGGATTTCCCCGCGCACACGTCTGAAAACCGTCTACGTTTCATGTTCCTCTCCCAGGTGAACGGCTTATCACAAGTTTAAATATTGGCACGCGGATAAACGCGCACCTTATGCAAATACTTCCTCATTCATGAATAGCGTTACAAACCCATGGATGCAGTGCTCCTACAGCATGTCTTTGACGCATGCTTCAGGCTCAAAGGGCATGTCAGCCACCGTGGTACTCAAGGGGGGGGACTGGGGTTGCCAGTGATGAGCTGATTTAAAACCAAAACTCAGACATTCAAGATGTTTACGCACGTGTGCTATTGGAAGTCTGTACCAGATTCTCTAGCTTCGTCTTGGAACAAATGGAAGCTTCGACTTGACCTTGATGTTCCTTCAGACCATATAACATCAAAGGTGTTGCCCTACTTTCAATGGAATTTTTGTATCTACAAAATTTCCAGAGCAAGGCATGAGAGTGGCTTCATGGGTTAAACTTTGCTTGTTGAAAAGCAGCTGGATTATACACTAAATTTGTGTTAAGTCTCACAGGTTTGGGTTCTTCTGTCTGAATGGGATTGCCACGTGGCAGTAACTTCATTTCAAGTGCCATCTAATTTCTCTGTAATCCTGCTGTGTTCTCTTAAGGGATCTGTAAAGACCCCATATTGTCTCTGGCAGCTTTCTTAAACCTTTGCCTTTTAATGTCGGTCAGCAATGGTAAATTATAACCACTTGGCACCCTGTCAAAGCAGAGTTTTCCATGTCTGTTTATGGATGTGTCCTCTGCGTAGACTTAAGCAGACTACTTATTCAGTAGTTTGTCTTCCTTAACTTGAGGCTCTTTGCTGTAATGTTTTAAAATGGCATTAAAGGCTGGAATTCAAGGCCTGAGTTTGAGAAGGAAGAGGGAAAACCTTTGGATTATTCATAAGAAGGGACGCCAAAACTGGGGCTGAAGGCCGTATCTCAGATGTGATGTTCTTTGAGGAACAGATGCATGTTTTTCCCCATCGAGATAGTCGTGATCGTGTAGCTCCCACTGAAGAATGTGGCCTGCCCATCTTCGTTATGGTTAAGTGCTTGCTAGCTTAAATTCTAATCTCCTCCTGGTCTTCCAGACCTTGCCATTTATCATTTTATTTTTGAGGTTTTTAGTTAACAAGTATCACTTGGTTCTGCTTCATTACCCCCTTATTTGTTAAACCCTTTACCTTATGAAGTGATCTGCAACCTTCCAAGCGCTTCCAAGGGTGTCATGACTGGATTAGGGTTTTTCTCCATATAAATTAATGGAAGGTGCCCATTTAGGTAGGGGTGTGTGTAGTTTTATTTATTAATTTATTTATTATTATTATTATTATTATTATTATTATTATTATTATTATTTATTTATATATATATATATATATACGCACACACACATTTTTTTTTTTATCTGTTATAGGAAGCTATTTTTTAAGCAACTTTATTGGGATCATTTTAATGGTTTGACATCTTAATTTTTTTAAAGCTGCTTATAAATCTCTTTTTTTGGTTGTTCATTTTGTTTTAATACGTCTTGCCATGAATGTAGCCAAAGTTGCTGGTGTCAAGTCAACAAATAACTAGTCCTAAGGTCTGGCGCTGTGGTTGTGAGGCCATAGCATATCTGCAGTGGCCTGCTGGCTGAGAAGCGTGATCATGCCTCCACTCCATGTTTGTGCAGCCTTAGCAGGGACACGCCGTCCGCAGGAGAGTTAACAGTCCCGCCCCTTCAGACCGAAGCATGTTAAGCTTGGTTGTAGTGCCACCTTGTGGCCCGTTTTTACTTTCATGAAGCGAAATGCATTTTGATGAACTTGTATGTGGTGCAGTCCTTACTATTGTTCATTTAACAATCTTTATAGTGTGTGTGTGTGGGTTTTTTTTTTTTTTTTTTTTAGCCAAGTGGTCAAAATACCCTTTAAGAATGGGCTTTTTAAAAGCTGTGCTTGCTTAATTCCTGCCCCTTTCCTTTTAGGTCCAATAAGCAGTATCCTGGTGAACAAGTATGGCAGTCGTCCAATCATGATGATCGGGGGCTGTCTGGCTGGGAGCGGATTGGTGGCTGCCTCGTTCTGCAACACTGTGGAGGGGCTCTACTTCTTTGTCGGGGTGATTGGAGGTATGTCCATCAGTGCTACACGGTGGATCCTTCTCACTACAGAAATGTGAGATTCCTATGAGTTTTGTGCATGTGTTTTGAGTAGCTTCATTCACACAACAGAAGGTTGATGGTTGATTTTTTTTTTTTTTTTTTTTTTATGGAATGTCAGCTAGTCCTTTATCACCAGACACATTTAAATTTAATTTTTTCCCTCCTACGTCTGCAGGTTTAGGGTTGGCGTTCAATCTTAATCCGGCGCTCACCATGATTGGAAAGTACTTCTACAAGCGGAGGCCCATCGCCAACGGCATCGCGATGGCGGGCAGCCCCGTCTTCCTATCCACTCTAGCCCCCCTCAACACCTGGCTCTTTGACCAGTTCGGCTGGAGAGGAAGTTTCTTCATCCTGGGGGGACTCCTGCTCAACTGTTGTGTCGCTGGGTCCCTCATGAGACCCATCGGACCCAAGCCGGCTCCCAAGGCGTCCGAGGACACTAATGATGGGAAGTCTGTGGAGCAGAAGACCTTAATGCAGAGGATCAACTCTGTCATTGACCTCTCCCTCTTCGCCCATCGGGGATTCCTGCTCTACATCCTCGGCAACGTCATCATGTTCTTCGGCCTCTTCGCCCCATTGGTCTTCCTTAGTAATTATGCCAAGAGCAAACACATCCCCAAAGACAAGGCTGCATTCCTTCTCTCTATTCTGGCCTTCGTGGACATGGTGGCCCGACCCTCAATGGGAATAGTGGCCAACACGGCATGGGTCCGGCCGCGAGTGCAGTATTTCTTCGCCGCTTCGATCCTGTACAACGGCGTGTGCCACGTGCTGGCGCCACTCTCCGAAGACTACATGGGCTTCGTGGTCTATGCCGTCTTCTTCGGGTTCGCCTTTGGTTGGCTCAGCTCTGTGCTCTTCGAGACTCTGATGGACCTGGTCGGTGCACAGCGGTTCTCCAGTGCAGTGGGCCTGGTGACCATCGTGGAGTGCGGACCCGTGCTTCTGGGCCCTCCTGTCCTGGGTGAGTGACCTTGTCAAACGCGCTTTATTGGGCCGACCTTAGCAACATAGATCAAGCTACTGAAAACTTGAAATCTAACTTACTTTAATGAGTCCGGTTGAATCCTTCGATTCCAAAGTGCAATAGGTACAGGAAACTTGTTTTGGTGTAGGTGGTGACATGTAGTAAAGAAGACAGACAAAAGTGGCAAATGTACTATACTAAATGTAAATAACTAATGAACATGTAGACAGATGAGGAGAGACAACTAGATGCAGCTTACCAGAAGTCTTGAGGAATGTTCCAGTAAGTTGCAGTGTGCTGCTCATAGGCACTTATTGAAGAGGGCAATAGTGTGTAGACCTGGCATTCAAAACGGGGCCAGCCTGAGTCTTTATGGGGCCCTAAGCAGAATTTGATCCCCCCCCCCCCACCTAAAACAAGAGATCTTGTTTTAGGGGGGTCACAAGTAGTGTGGGGGTCCCAAGCAGCCGCTTAGTTCGCCTGTGCCTTAGGCCGGCTCTGATTCAACACGCATCGCTCCTTGACATCAGTCCTTGCATATCGCTGGAATGGTGCTCGTGCTGGACTTGTAGAAGATCTAGATGATAACGGGACCTATTTGGGTGACTTATACAACCACGATGGCCTCTGACACCTTGTTCTGTTCCCACAGGCCGGTTTAATGACATTTACCATGACTACAAGTACACTTATTACAGCTGTGGAATTATTCTGATGGTGGCCAGCGTCTTCCTCTTCGTGGGAATGGGCATCAACTACCGGCTCTTGGACCGGGAGAAGAGGGAGGAGGAGAGGCTGGAAAAGGTGGCGAACGAGGACGGGGAGAGAGCCGAGAAGAAGCAGGAAGACGACGTGAATGTGCCTCTCAAAGCCGGCGACCCAGACAAAATGGCAGAGGACACTGTGTGATTGCGAAGAGAGATTCTATGAACACGGGGATTGTGTGTGAACTCAAATAGGTTGTACTTCCACTTGGGTTCAGCAGATGGCGGTATTTTTCTTTTTTTTTTCTTCAAAAAAAAAAAAACCTACAGATGCTCTCCAGAATCAATTGATAGACAACAATCACTGAGGTGCATTGTGATGGTATAACATTCCTGCAGTATAGCGATGTTACGGAGGGGGGGGGGTTACTGTTAAGCAGCCCAACCCCTCCTTCATTTGGTCCTCAAACTGCCTGCATGCGTGCAAATGAAAGTGGGTGTGTTGCTTTTGGGGTGCGGTGGTCACTGAGAGCCTTTAGTATTTTGACTTGTTGCACTGTGCTTATCCTGTAGCCCACATGAGACGAACTCCGTTGTTCCCTCTCAAGCTGTGTCGATTTGCACTCCACGTATAGTGGGCCCTTTCCGGCGTCCTGTGCACATGAATGATGGCTGTCCCTGTCACACCTGTTGGCCTGCAGAACCCCTAATCCTGATGGTGCCATCCGAATCACTAACCAAACTGAGCTTTGCTGTGTGTTTGTGTGGGTATCTTCCCCCCTTTTTTTTATATGTAGCCCCCCCCCCCCTAAAAGTGACAAACCACCAACAATCACCCCCCCCTCTTTTCATTGTGGCCTCTACAGTTTCAGACAGTGTTATACATTTGTTCAAATTCCTAACTTCCTAACCATTTTTCCAATGTAAAATACTTCCCATATCTATTGTGAACATGGAGTGTCTGGATTTTAGGGGTAGATGGTCAAAGCCTTTGACATCTGCTTAGATTGTGTGCTGCAATATCGGAACCAGTACCACTGTGTTCTCCCGTGTTGCTTTTTTTTTCTTTCTTTCTTTAAAGGTCTAGGGTATTCAGACTTGGGTTTCACCGCACCATACTCTGCAGGAACACAGTCTAGTGCGCAGTGCTCAGCCGGCTACCCCCCACCCCTGTGCCAATCTTTATGGTCAGGAGAGAAAAGTTTGCCTCGTCAAGTCTTGCATCATGGTGTAATTTATTATTATTATTATTATTTTTTTTTTAAAAAACCTCCGTGCCTTGGTTTATTATACTGTAATAACTACAAAGCCAAAGGGTTGTCGACACAATGGTCAGTTTGTGCTTGACAAATGTTCTGTTTAGCAAAACATGACAAAACATTCAGCGGCATAGAACTGATCTGATCGCACTGACCGAGAGCTGTGATGTAGGCTAATGTAATTAAGCCTGAGCATGTATCCGCTCCGCTTTCCAGGAACTACTGCAAATTTGATGCGTAAGTGAGCATGTCTCCTGTTTCAGTCCCTCCCTGAGGGGTTGGTCGGAATTCCGAAATGCAGCTGCTGTTCAGGTAACCTCTGATTCTGAAGAAAGGAGTTGTTTAATATTCGCTCTGCATTTCCTAAAGGGAATCTGACTACTGCTTTTAATGGAGTGTGTTGCACAGATCTGGATTCTCCGTGTTTAATCTTGTGCCCCTTTCCCCAGTTAGTCTTTAATGAACACTTCCTGGCTTGACTGCATGCTCACAGTAGAAATGGGGGGGGGGTAATTCTGATCTATACAGCCAAGCCGAAGACTTTTAAGCCAAAATTTTGAATTGTGCTGGACATCAAATCTAGAGTTAGCGGTGATAAACCATGTTTTGCTCTGACATAATGCATTTAATACAGAATAAGCTTAGCTAAAACCTGTTCACTCCTACATTTCAACTTCATTTATATAAAAAGATTTAAGTAGAAAATTTATTTGAACATTTTGTAATATTGTATGGGACTATTTAAGCCCTTGTAACTTAACTGGGTCTGTTCTTGGTCACAACTTGAATCAATTATTGCCTTGAATGAAATTTTGAATAATTTTTTTTTGTTTTGAGACATGTAAAATACATATCTTATTTCCTTACCCCTATGTGTTTCTTAAAGTATCAATGGGTCCAGACTGGAAGGAATAGAATTTTTTTAGCAATGTGCATTTACTCCGTTACGTTTTGAGGACTGTATGGAAAACGGAGCATATTATCAATGGACCACATTTTAAAGTGTCCGGCCCAAGAACAGTGAAATGACTATATTATCATTGCCTACAGTTTTTAAATGAAGTATTATGCCTTGTGTAATTCATTTCATAGTATTTTCTGTGAAGACCCCATGTTTAGCTAATAAAATCATATTTTACCCTAAAATGAATTGACTAAATTTGGTCGTCCTTTTTTCTGAGACAGCCAACAAAACCATCTCTGACACAATTCTAAAAGATTCCATCCATGTTTCACAAGCAAGCCACTTTGGAATAACCCCAAAGGCAATCGGGCATTATCAGTCTGATTTCATGCATACATTTCTGGACACAGAAAATGCAGGGATGTCCCTGCAGATCCTTAGCCTAGTGCTGTAATACTTGAGACCTGGCCTGTCTCTCAAGACTGCTCTTGACCACTTTTTTTTTTTTTGTGGTCTTGGTCTCATCTTGGAATTGACTTTATTTTGACTCCGTCTTGTCTTGGTCTCGGACATGGAGGATTCAAAGGTTTATTTCAAGACCGCTCATCAAAATGCCTCTATCATTCGGGCTTAATATTCATCTGTTTAACACTAACTGTGATTGGGTGTAAATTGTCCTGCTTCAAAGTTCAAATGCAACAAATAAGGTGTCTTATTTGGGAAAAAAAATGTTCCATTTGTTTGACTAATTTGAATGTCTTATGGAAAACCTTCGGCCTGAAACATCACAAGATGGCGAAATGTTAAATCTGGGAGCATCATCTGGTGTGTGGACTTTTTCACCAATTTGTTTCCTCTGTCCAGCACCCAGGGTTCATCACTTGGATGTGCTACTTTGTTAGTTTTTACACTGAGACCAAACCTCTGCCCTTGCATCATGCAGTAGCCATACCTGTGCTTTACCTGTCCAGAAGCATTTATGTTGAAATTTTAAGGAAAAACATCTATGATTCAAATTGGCCTAAAATTTGTCACAGTATAAACTGCCTAGCCCCAAGGTGGTGCCTATGCCCCACATTGTATAGTGTGTTATGTAGACTCAAACATTAGTCCTGATCTGGCCTCAGTTCATGGTGTCAAACATGGATTTTATATAAACTGTGTTAACACCACACTTGGATACACATCTGGTCAGAGTCACAGCCCACTAAAGGGTAAGCATTCCTATAAAATGAATGGCTTTAATCTCTCCGTGCTGTTATTTTTTCCACATTTCGGCATTGATGATGCAGAAATTTGGCCTCTTACAAGGCATTCTTTTATATTATGTACCAACTACTTATGCTGCGCGGGGTCGGGAGTTAGAATATACCAGGATGCATATTACAAGACTGTGGTACAGTCTGAACCATCGCAGGACATTGGTAGGGTTATTACACACAACGGTCAATTTAGAGACCACTGTGCAACACTGCAGATCTTTGGACTTCGAGTGGAAACGCACACAGCGAGAATGGAGACGTGAGGCAACAGAGATACCCACCAAGCCATCTTTTAGTTCACGGCGGAAGTCGATTGTGTGTCACATTCTTATACATCCCCTAAACGCTGTCCTTCACACAGCCTATGCTTTTATATGAACGATTTATATATTTAATCATATATTTTATAATGCAATATGTGTGTATTATAAATAATATCCTCAGAAATGTAGTCAGATTTTCATTTAATCATACTTTAAAACGTTTATATACATTTGCTTTTATTGTTTCCGCTACCGGTGGGGACACTTTTCTTTCAGGACCGCTTCCGGCCAAAGATCGAAAATAGAAAAAAGGGAAGATGACTTGCGGGTGTTGGTTCTTTTGTCACGAATAAACTGATGTAATTTTGTAAATAGTTAAAAGGCGACGTTTATAGTGCCGACTGACGCTTTGTGAGTACCGTGTTTTAGCCGAGCTGCATGCTAACTGCATAGCCGTCTTTGCTTTTCGTATCTAAGAGCTCGGCGAAGTGATGGCAGTCTTTCTCGGGTATCCACAAGCACGGGAAACACATGCACCAGCCCCACCACACAGATCAGCCTGTAAAATTATTATTATTATTGTTGTTGTTGTTTTATTATCATTATTATTAGTATTCGTTTGTCTGTTTATTATTGCCGACATACACCTCAAAATACTTATCTTCTACCTGTCACAATTGATTTGTGAAAAAAAAGTTAAATTGTTGGGAATGTGCGGATATATGGGCACTTTTTAGCGCTATTAATATTAATTGAGTGTTTGGATATAGTGCATGCGACTGAATGACGCTGTTCTTCTTTACGCACGAGTATCAGGGAGTAAAATGCCGTATCTGGGCTCAGAGGAGACGGTGAAGGAGCTGAAGAGAGCTCTCTCAAATCCCAACATCCAGTCTGACCGGCTGCGCTACCGCAATGTGATCCTACGTGTCATCCGGTGAGAAGATTCCCTAAAATGTGCCCTTTCTCTGCCGTGGTGCTGTAGATGATGGGACACAGTTGTGTGTGTGATGAGGAGTTCGATTATTTGAAAATTCTGCTGGCAGTGAGGTTGACTGCCAAATGTCCTCCTAAGACATAATAGGAAAGGGACTCATCTACTTATGGGAAGGAACATACAAACTTAAGAATGCAATGGATACGAAGCAGATAATGTTATTTAATTGTGCTGTGTGTACATCAAGAAGATGTCCGTTTGTTATACAGGGTCATATTATTTCCAGGCACAATCATTAACATCCATCCTTCCATCCATCCTATCATCCACTCATTTTCTATACCAGTCATCCAGTACAGGGTCACGGTCAACTTAAATTCCATCCCAGGGTGCACAGGCTATCAGGCAGGCCACACCCATTGTGTAATGTCATTCCCAGTTGTCAGCAGCCCTTTCTAAGAACAGTATCTAATCAGAGGCTTCCCCAATGGTAGCTCAGGGTTGAGCTGTGGATGTGTTCAGTCCACTCAGCACATTCTCCGTACTAAACACTGTGAAACGCTGTTCAACCTCATAAATGCACAGTACACTTTACTGGACAGAGTAATAATACTTCAACCTCATAAATGCACAGTACACTTTACTGGACAGAGTGATAATACTTCAACCTCATAAATGCACAGTACACT
>JAODKN010000039.1:12865513-12880884 GCA_026774425.1 Petrocephalus zakoni | reverse complement strand
CATTCCACTGGGTCATTATTTACTTAACAAAAAAGAAGCCATTTGTGAAAAGCTATGTACACATGATTCAATATCTTGTAGAACCACCTTTAGCAGCAATAACTTGACCCTTTACAATGTTGCTTCAGTTCATTGAGGCCTGCAGACATTTGTTTATGCACAGCTCTCTTAAGGTCCAGCCACAGCATTTCAGTGAGGCTGAGGTCTGGACTTTGACTGGGCAACACTTTTTGATTTTTTCAGCCATTCTGTAGGTGTGCTTGGGATCATTGTTCTGTTGCATGACCCAATTTTGGCCAAGCTTTAGCTGTCAGTGGGCTGAGTGATGGCTCTGAGGCTAGCAATCGAACCAGCAATTGGAAGATTTGGAAGATTCGAATCCTGTAAATTCATGGTTGAATCCTGTGAAACAGTTCATGGTTGTCTCAAATACTGCAAGGTGCCCAGGTCCTGTTGCTGCAAAACAAGCATTTGCTGGGACAGCCACTCCTGGGAGGATTGGCAACTGTTTTTGGATGTTTTGCACTTTTGTAGAGGTAGTCACACTTGCTGATGATCATTTAATCAGTTGCATTTGATTAGCTCCTTACCATGTTAATTCCTATGGAAGCAGTAAGGGTGTGCTTAATCTTTGACATACTTCTTCATTTTGGCTTGGTTCTTGTTAAATAGTAAATGACACTGTGTAATATGTCATGTGTTGTTGTAGGATATATTTACTTAATTTTTAAGACCTGCTAATGACCAGATACGTTTTTACTATGTCCTGATATGTAAAACCTTAGAATTGAAAGAGGGTGTACTTTGTTTTTCACATGCCTGTACTGTAAGAAAATGATTTGCCAGTTTAAGTAGATTTTTTATAGTTTGTATTTCTACCCAAGTAATAATCAAATTCTTAATGGAAAATTTAAGAATCGAATGATGTCTGGAAAAACCTGTCAGTTATTACTGATGAATGTACATAACCGGTGCTCTTTGGGTATATGTATAATAACTTACATTCAGGCAGCATAGTGACCTCTGATTGTCTTGAAGGGTGAGGTTTCAGTGCGTTTTAAAATCTGCTGATAAATTCAGTGCGTGTCATGCACAATATCTATATGTGTATTTATGGATGAGTACCTCAGGTAATGTAAATAGATAACACACTTGTGTATTTATATATTTTTATGGCTTTACTTGATGCGCTGCTTGGGGAAAATGTGGTCAAGATCTAGTTTAAGGAAGTGGTTTTGTTTCTTTGGAAATGTCTGCTGTGTTTATGACTAGAGGTCAACCGATATTGGTTTTTCATGGCCGATATAAAACAAAAAAACATGTATACTTTTTACAGATTCTTAAGTATTCATAACAGTTTCTGTAAGAATAAAACATTAAAAATAAAGAATCTTATAAAACGTATATATGCCTGAGCTGGACAAATCAAATTAATAGATGCTTTAATACCATTAATACCTTTACCTTAATAACAATAGAGTTTGGTAATGCATTTATATTAGCAGTAAGAGACTCCACGTTGTTGTCAGCTAACGTTACATGTAACATGGGAGAATCTCATAGGGGTAAGTAATGTAAGTACTGTAATGTAACGTAAGATAAGCAGCGCGGAAGCTTAAATAAGCTCATGTTACAACATTAGCTTTCGCTGTTACATAACGCTATTAACACTTTGTCATTACAGGTAACATTGCTGGTTCAAACGACAGTGTACTGCATTCACTAAAAAAAATCCGGTCTGTTTATCTGAATTATCAAGATACTCTTTGCATAAAACACGCTTAGATGTTGTTTTCTCTTTAGTGAACGCATGACACTTCTGTAGGCTCACGCTCTCATCACAACAAGGGTCATTATTCGGTACATTTTGGAGTAACTCAGAAAGCGGGCAGGCTTCTCATTTATGTAAATAGCTCACAGGAGCTCTGTGGTGTTTTGTAACTTCATTGTGTAGGACTGTAAAGTTGTAATTTGGGGAGGCGTCAGCTGCTTTACCTCAGTAACAGTCCATGCTCGGTTGAAACTCCTCTCTCCTCTTCTCCTCCTTGGGGCTTCACTTCGCTCATGTGTGAGTGTGGCGTGAGGCTTAAGGCGAGGCTTCAGCGTTGATTGGCTATTACTCGCGTGTCATAGCCAATCAGAGTTATTGTGGGCAGGACATTACATAAAGTAGCTGGATCAGCGCAAAGAACACAGAGGAAGAGACGGCAGCGGAGCCACAGTAGTGCACCTTGTAATTACTTAGTATCGGTGAGCGTTAAAATAAAATGCCAATACCGTTAATTGGCAAAATGCCTAATATTGGCCCCCAATAATCGACCAGGCCAATAATCGGTCAACCCCTATGTATGACTTTGATGCACTTTCAGACTAAGGCCTACGCACACCGAAATAAAGGAATGTCAGAAGTAACACACCTGTCCCAAAACGAGCCTTGAGTACACTTGGATTTTTTTCTCAAATATAAGAATAGATGCACTGGTTAAATGGCTGTTGATAGTGCTAGCTGCACTAGTGCGAGTCACTTAGCAGACAAAAATCGCCAGAGATACACTTTGTGACCTCACAGCTTACCAGCAAGTATTAAGCAGGCGTACTATTCTAGTGACCTACGTGACGGCTTTGAATCTCCTTCCAAATTCCTCCTCCTCTGCTTTCTCCATCCTAAAAAGGCATGTGCGGTGAACCATCCCCCCAGGGTGGCCACTCGTGCAGATCTGCGCGCATCCTCATCCTCGCATTCCTTCCGTTCACAAACATGTTCACCTGCATACGACCACATCCGGGTAACGGGATCAACAGAACACACTGTAGTATGTTGGTTGTCTCCATGTTTAACCTGTCAAGTCATCCTTAGCTAGTTAATGTTTACTATAAAATTTCCTTTTATTGAAATGAATGATTTCAGCCATCACTATCAAGAATTCTTAACCTTCAGAAGTGGGTGGATCACCCGTCGTGCCACTTTTACGCCTGGTAGAAGTAGGATTATGGTGATTTAACAATTTTAAACATCCCAAATGTTGTCATCTTAATTGAAATTAAAACAAATAAATTTAGGTGCATTTTATGAGGTGGATCCAGTGTGATTTACCCACAGTAGCTACACTGAGAATGAGACCATAAAGGTCAAGGAGCTTAAAATACATTATACATATTGTTGTTCTCTGTTTTTTTATATGTTAAACAAGAAATATGAATATAACTCAAACTATCTGGAAAATTTTGGTATTGGTCTCCCTAGTATGAGGCGATTGCACTGCCTGGCCAAAAGTACTTAAGAACAAATGAATGGATCATTATTACAGCTCAGCAACATTATGCAGCAATAAAGTGAAGTCAGCAGAGCACCAGAATCTACTGAATGGTCAGGTTATCCCATCAATGGGTTTTTTCTTCCCTAATGGCGTGGGCATATTCTAGATTCATCAGGCTCGATTGTCGAAGAGTGGTTCAGGGAGCATATGGAATCATTTTTATACATGAACTGGCCGCCACAGAGTCTTAACATTAACCCCACTGAAAGTATTTGAGATATGCTGAAGAAGACTTTACAGAGAGGTTCAACTCACCTATTATCAATAGAAGATCTCAGCAAAAAAAAAAAAAATGCAAATCTGGATGAAAAAAAAGTTGAGATGTTGCATGTGCACAGTGAAATGCACCATAATCAAAGCTAAAGACGGTCCTATAAACTATTAAAGTGTGATTTTCTTTTTTGGCCGGGCAATGAACTGCTATTTTTTTATACTCTATTAAGTATGACTGAGGTGCAATGCTGTCTGAATATTTGCTGTCTGATTATTTGTTAGATGCATAGTATTTTGCTGAAGGAAAATCAAAAGGAAAACGTTCCCTGTGCGATTCTCCTCCATTGATTTAAATGTGCTATGTACAGTAAGCGTTGATATTAGTGCTAATGCTATATTATACAATTGTACATCCATATATTATAGTTGCTTTCAACCACCTAGCATCTTATCGCTATTTGCACAGTCGAGTACCTAAACAAACACAGATTATTCATTGTTAACCAATGTACCATTGACTCTGAAACTGTAACATGGAATCCAATGCCTTCATGGCCACATTTGGCAGCACATAATGTGCAAGATCAACCCCTTAGAAGCTTGATTCTGTATTTCTCAAGCCGCGGTTGCTGGATCATAAGACTCTGAATGACATTACCTTCAGTGCACTTGGACCTTTTCACCTTACTGTGTTGCCTTGAATGCCAGCAGTGCAGCTGAAGACATCAGCCTCTTTGACACAGAGACATTTTGACACAGAGACATTTTGACACAGAGACATTTTGACACAGAGACATTTTGTGAAGTGGCACGTTGGATGGGAGGTATGGAAGGGACCCTTTCATTTTTCTTCTTCTCTGTATTATCAAGTCAAACCACGCATTTTCCTGGGAAGCAAGAAGCTCAGGCTATTAGCAAATAAACATTCTACACTTCTGGGCCATGACTCAGACCAGAATGAACCGAGTTTTGAGTACTGCACCCTTTGTTTCACAATTTAACATGATTAAATTGTAAGTTAAGTAAACCTATACATCTTGTAAATACTACACATTGCTAGAACACAATCATCATGTACCATTATTATTATACATGTATATTTGTATATTGAAAAAAGACACAAGAAAGGATTTTATTTTTTTGTTGTGCATAAGATGTTGTGAAACAACTATTACGGATTTTTAACACCATGGCTTCTCTGCAGTTTAACTTGTAATTTATTTGTTGATCATGAACTGTGGTTCAGCTTACTTGGCATTTCAGTCCAAAACAGAAAAATGATGATCTTTTGCTTGCTGGGGCCCAAACCTGTTTGGCTCCAACCTGGAATGAATTTTTAATTTAATTCCTGTACTTCCTGAACCTGATACCTGTGGGTCTTGTCATGTCAGATTCTCCCAGAAGATAAAGGAGTGGTAAAGGTTCCTGTGGCTGAGCTTAGCTGCGGAAGTACCACATGATATCACATGATACAGGGATTTCTGTTACGTGCAGAACACACAATGATGCTCTGGGTGAAGTCAACGAGACACTAAAACAAGGGAGAACTGGGAGCCAGTTAAAACGAACAGGGGAGGCCTCTTGTGTGGGACAGTAGTTGGATTTCCATTGTCCTAGATTTTTAAGATGCAAACCGAAAAACCGTCACTGAAAGCAGTGTAATTGGGGGGGGGGACCTTCAAATGTGTCGCAAAATTGTTCATATTCACTTGAGGTGGATTTTGTAGCTTAATGGTTAGGGACGCGCACTTGTCATTGAAAGGTTGTTGGTTCAAATCCCCGACCAGCAAGGTCCACTGAGGTCCCCTGAGCAACATACTTCTCCCCGGGCGCTGGACACATTCCGTTGTTGTGCACTATGTACAACAAAGACCATTAATCACTTCACTTTCACTTCAAGTCATCTGCAAAACTGCAATGGAAGCAGATAGATACATAGGATATAATTAGTTGTAAAACTACTAATGTGTGGAAAGCCTGTCCCATGCAGAAGTATGAGCTCTACGTCTTAATCCTGTGATGATAAAGGTTAAGAATCGAATGATGTCTGGAAAAACCTGTCAATTATTACTGATGAATGTACATAACCGGTGCTCTTTGGGTATATGTATAATAACTTACATTCAGGCAGCATAGTGACCTCTGATTGTCTTGAAGGGTGAGGTTTCAGTGCGTTTTAAAATCTGCTGATAAATTCAGTGCGTGTCATGCACAATATCTGTATGTGTATTTATGGATGAGTACCTCAGGTAATGTAAATAGATAACACACTTGTGTATTTCTATATTTTTATGAGCTATACATCTTAATTCTGTGATGATAAGTGTTATTCACATGGTGTCCATTTATGGAAATACACCCTATTCGAAATTTCATTTAGTCGATTTAGACAAAATTTGCTTGTAATTTGCACTAAAAATGAATTGAAACATAGCTACCAAAATCTCATTCTCCAGACACGGTTATATCTCTGTTACACATGTAAAACAAGCAAACAAAAAAACTATATCAGCCTGCGTCAACACCTGAAGATGAGCTGGTGGCAATAAGGCTTTTGCGGTTTTCACTAGGCCAAGTGCTTCATTTTTAAAGGTCTTAAAGGAACATGCACTACTAAAATCCATGTGGCTGGTTCCCTTTCTTAGGTGCATCCAGGGCAGGCTTCTTCAGTAGTTCTTGACTTTTTTGTCCACTGGTAAATATATCTATCATTCAAAACCTCTTTGTTGCACTGGTGTGTTTCTGTGTGAGTTAGTGTCTGTGATTGAAAGGTTCAAATCCCATGGTAGACTGAGTAATTCGGGGAAGACCCTTAACCCCAATTGTTCTTGGGGGGTTTTGATCTATGCAGCATTCTCTGATAAAAGCCACTGCTACATTGAGAGTAAAATGCTTGTACAGAAGCCCCCCTAGCCATGTGATTTCCAGGTACATATACATGGTAGTTTAACTGATAATTACATTACAGTAATAGTAAAGAAGACATAGAAAAGTTGTATTCTAATTCTCGACAGATGATTGAGGAATGAAAAATTGTATCAAGGGACGATGGAGCAATGTAAATTATTCTTTTATACCCTTCAAAGGATGATGGAAAAAAAAAAAGTATTGCGATGTGCTGGCACTACTGTACGACAGCCCAATCCGAGGTGTGAATCCCAAGATAATCTGATTTCCCCTTGCCCTCATTTGCCTGTAACACTCATCTGTTCAGCCACATTTTTCAGCAGTTCTTTGACTCAGTTAAGATACTTAATATACTTTTATTCATAGGTCTGTTGCGAAATATTAATATCTGCCTTCAGTCAGTAGGTTGTAGGTTGAAATGTAATTTCGTCATTCTTTGCTTATCACCTGAAAAGAGAGAACTTGCTCAAGATAGATGGTCCCACCCACAACTCGATAAGCGTGACTGAACAAAGGTTGCCTTAACAGTCACTGTAAAAATATTCACTTACCGTTACATTTACAAACAACAAAATAATGAATGAAACCTTAATTCAAATGGTATATTGCTGATATGTTCTTAATTGTTCATGAATGCATCATAAAAATTAAAAACCAGGAAGTCTATACACCATAAGATGATATCATGGGCACTTGAGTCGCCATTATGATATGTGGCACAAACTGGTACTTTTACGTCTTGCTTTTGTTGTGTCGTAAAATGACTTTGACTTCCTTGTAATTTCCAGAAATAGAGACAATGGTGCTTCACTTGGGGAGCCACACGGTTGATTAAAAAAAGACTTTTACGAGTGACCCATGTGATCGGGCGGATGCACCGGGGCCTCGTTCAAGAACTCCAGCTGAAAGCGGGACATCTGAGCGGGAAACTCTTCATATTCAAAGGTTTGAGACCCATCATAGAGTCCACCGGATATCACCAGAGTATCATCGGGTGTTGAAAACCTGTCTCCTGCAACAATGGGGAAAGGAAGATATGAGACACTGTCCCAAATTCTCTCACGATGGCTTCACACCATCGACAATCTAATATTGTAGTCTACAGCATAAATATGAATAAATAACAATGAATGAAACTAATGCTTGTATAAGATGTTGGGTGGTTGAGCAAGTTGGCATACTCTTCCAGTAATCTGAAGGTCGCCAGTTCAGATCCCAAGTCTGGAAGTGTGATTTCACTGTTATGTTCTTGAATGAGGCCATGTGATGCAATGTGATGCTGTGTATAAAAGTGTCTGCTAAATAAGGCAGCTGGCTCCAACTGCAACCTGTGGGGTGGATGTCTTTGGGTTGCACTGTACAGCTCCTGTACCACAACACGTAGAGGTTATAGGTTCAAGTCTCAGTGAACACACACAAATTGTAGCCCTTCCCTGGACTGTTGCTTTGGATACATTTAGAAGAAAAAATAGTAACTTTGTGGTTGTGTCTCGAACCGATTGAGACAAGAATCTTGAGGTTAAGAGAAGCAAAGGGTTGAGAAGGAGGGGAGCTAATGCTGAATATACCTCTAAGATGTCTTCTGCAAGATAAGGAAGTTATGTTATTTATCATGTATTGCAATAAGATAAGTTGTGCTAATGCAGAAGATTTTGTATGCGTAAGAAGGAATTCAGGAAATGAGGGTCAAGTGGTACAGGACGTGCTATGAGAAGACACGTACTCTCGTGACTGGCTGAGTCATGTGATGATCTCGGGAAGAAGTAAGTTTTAGGTCAGCAATTAGAGATGTGCCTCTTGCGGTAGCAACACACTATAATTAATGTACATCTTTAAGTATTAACCAATCATTTTAACAAGCTTTATGACAGGGCCAATTACATTATCGATATGCTGTTTAAGGAAGCTTGAAAAAGGTATATAAACTGCTGTGTCTATTTTTGTGTGCGTCACCACCTTGGGACGGGGACACTTTTGCCTTTTGCCTGCCTATTAAAGAAACTTTACCTTACAAATTCTCAGCCTTGAATCATTTTGAAGAACTCCAACAACGTTTTTCAGAAAAGGATAAGAGTAACAGGATTAATAAAAGTGAATTTTTACTTCCATAGCGGGGCACAAATACTTAGTAATAACTCAGTTGCTACTGAAGTACAAACCATGAACAAATATAGAGAAAAGATGTCGTGATTCATTTATGATGAACAAACATGTGATCAGTATTTCACTTGAGTTATTCATTACTTATTTCTTCAGTAGCTCCTTAGTAGTTGACAAATGTTTACAGAATTAACAGATAAAGTAACTGCTTGAGATAAAAGATGTATCGTAATTCATTAATGATGAACAAACATTAGATAACTATTTAACTTGCGTTATTTATGACTTGTTCCTTCAGTAGCTTCTTTGGTAGTTCACAAAGGTTTACAGAGCTAACATAATACACAAATATAGTAAATGCATCACATGAAGTGTTACCATGGAAATCAATGCATTGCACCACTAGAGAACGTGATGGTTCTACTCTCTCTTACATGCTTGAAATGCTTATGTAGACTAGAGGCAGATATCTGTGCTTCACTTTGAATTGTGATTGACGTTCCCATAAGTTCTGCCAGGTAATATCCCATCATGCTCTGCCTGGTGATATATTTTATCATTTTAAAAATATAAAAAGCCTGAAGGTTCTGCCCCATTGTTCAAAGAACGTTGAGTCCTTGTTTAATTTTCCATTTGGCCATCTGGCAGTTTTCTATTTGGCCATCTGTAAGTGCTAAGTATGTAGTAGATGGGTGACTGGAAGCTTATAATTCCTTTGCCAATCGCCTGTTGATCAACTTATTACCCTGTTTAGTGGAAGTCTTTCTCTTGGACATTCACAGGATAGCTCAGGAGGTGTTCTGTCTCCAGTAGCTCACATATTGTATCTTTAGCATCTGTCGTCAAATCTCCTTCTCGCACTTATTGTCTCTTTTTTCACCTGGGTGTTTTACTTGTGTTTTACTGTTTACTCGCGTATTCATGTACTTAAGAGATAAATCTTCTTGCTTCAATTTGACTTGGGTTGTGTTGACCTGGAAACTTTCAGTTTTAGGGTGAGTATCCACAACACATAGTTAAATATCTTTTCGATTTGGTAAGCCATACAGGAAAGAGGACACGTATCTGAATGCGTCAATATGGCTTCCCACACTGCGTGTCAACTCATAGGCAAAAAAGAACATCACAGACACCTGATAAGCAGTAAGTTAAAAAAAAACAGTGAGATGGAAGTTTTGAAGAGTGACTGACCCATTTCCTCTGTATCATCGTAGAGCGGTTGATGGATAAAGAGGTGTTTCTTCTTTTGGCATATGGAAATGATGTACGACACCATCGTGAGAACAATGAGGCTGAGAATAATACTGATGATTATTGTGATGATCTTCTCCTCATATTTGAGTCCACTCTCTGTAGAAGGGTTAAATTAACACCCATAAGCAAGCGTGTGATCATCTATTATGCAGCACAGCCATGGTTTACACACTGCTGCTATCACTAAAATCAATTTTACTGTCAGTTACACCACTTATTTCCTGCTTATCATAGTATGGGTTTATGGGAAACTGAGTATTAGCAGATGTAGCAAGTCAAACTCATTAATCGATGAAAGACAGCTAGCAATTTCTGATTTATGGTGTTCACTTAATGCAAAGTAGTGATAAGCTGCAGAGCTGTTCATTTGTTAAGGCAATGAGTTGCCCCAAACAAGGTGGACAGAGAGACAGTCTTACTCAGCTTCTGTGTGGTACACGGTGGCGAGGAACCGGTTGTCAGGGATGACGATGTTGTTGATCCTGGATGCTGAGTGGTGGTGGATGTTTTGTTTCCATCAGTCGGTTCGCTGCCGTGGCTCATCGGTGCTGATGTAGAGTCAAACGATGTTGAAGGTAAAGTCTGATAGGTGGTGTTTAACCCCTCACTGGTGTTGGTTGGCCTGTTTCCATGATCTGTTGGAGTAGAGTCAGGTGGCATTGAAGCTACCGTCTGATTGGTGGACGAGGGTACAGAAAGGGTGGATCCAGGGGTCTGGCTTGCCGATGAGCTCGGTGGCCCTGTTACCGTCCATTTCTGTATGGTTCTGTGAACCATACTGGAGAAAGAGCTCTGAGAGTGCGTAGAAGGTGATTCTTTAGTGGTCTCCTTGCTTCTGCTGCCCGAGACGGTTAAGCTTTGATACTCATGAACACTGGGAAGAACCTGGTGCTGTGAGGTTGCCCGAGACAAAGTCACCATGGTAATTATTAGGATTAAGCTAGCTGGAATTGTCAGCTCGCTACAATGATGTGCAGACCTCATGTTTGTGTCCTGAGACAACCTAGGTGAAAACATAACACAACATATTTTAAGCGGCATAGAAATATACATGAATGTATTACGCTTGAAGAATTCACTTCAATCAAACAAATTAAGCACCAGAATCAACCTGGGTCAAATAAATATCCTTTATACTACTTGCGACTACAGGTAGTCCCCGAGCTAAGAATGTCCAACATATGGACAACTCGTAATTACAAATGGACTACGGTAAAGCATATTATATTAAAGATTTGCGTTAAATACAATGGTTCGTACTGCCGAAGCCACGCACTACTTTGCAGCACCCGCGAAAACATTGCACAGTTTCAGCGCAATACAGTACAGTACCATATATAGATATATTATTACTGTATAATAATAATTGTTATTATGTACTGCATTGTTATGTTTCCGACATCTTCAAAATCAACTTAAAGACAGACTTTGATGTGTAAATTGGGGACTGCCTGTGTTTACTCCCTTCTATGAAAGGTGATTAAAATAAACACATATAGACCTTTTTCTGTTGTATTTGTGACATCAAAAAGGCCCGAATATACACTAGAAGCTCCTATACCATAGTGAGACTGAAATGTACTGGAAGGTTTTCATAATGCTGACCTATAGAGATACTGACTTTTAATTTAGTTACTGTTTATTGACGAAACTCACCCTTGTCGACATTAGCTGAGTGGCACATTTTGGACGATAAGTTTAGGTGCTTCTGTGTAGGCTTTAAACTGCCAATCACACATGCTTTGTGAATAAACTGTACCTCAGAGAGCTCCGTGTCTCATCAAGCTCACTTTGTTTGTTCTGAGCCTACTGCACAACGACCCTTCTCATGCATGGCAATGTCTGATTTTGCTAATAATACTTCGAGGCCACAAACCAGCATTCCATGCAAAAGTCTGGACCCATAATTTATGTCTAAAACTAGAATTAGGGATGCAGGGTCTGTAACTTACCTAATTTCACTCTTTTGCTCCTAGAAAGAACCCCACAGGATCCATAAAACCCACTGCGGTCCACCTCGTTTCACTCTGAACTGTAATTCGTATGGTAAGTGTGGGCGTGTTTGCCCTCTGTGGACTTATTTTATAGCGTCAGGGCGATGTTGTTTGATGTCTTCCTGTCTATATGGGGGAGGAGTAGGTAAAACAACAATTTTAAATAAAACATGCAAATTTAGGATTGCATAAGCCTATGCATATAGGTCCAACCATGCAAAAAGTAGTGGTTAGTTACAGTACTCAGTAGTGTGCTTTCATCAAAACAAAGTTAAAACTCCTACAGATATATGATTACTTATTTCAAATAAAATTATAAAAAAACTATAAAAGCTAATTGAATTAATTTTTAGAAAATAAGACAGTCTTCGTATTTTGCCTAAACCTCAGTGATGTTTGACTCCGGGTACCCATAAATAGGCCATATATTTGCTCCTTCCCAGCTACCTACTGGGAGATGTTTTTCCTGGAGATGTTGTTACTGAAAGTCACCACTAGGAAACCCATTGAAAAGGCTTTTTGTGTCGTATCATAGAAATATTGGAGATTTTGCATGAAAACCCTGTCCAGAAATACAGTGTTCAATAAAAGCATTGACGTTGGGCTGCAGATGTGTCGCATTGTTGAACTGCCCTGCAGGCGGCTAGTGAGAGAAGCCTTTGAGCATTGTCACTGGTGAGAATCTTTGGAAGAAGCCCTCCAGCATTTAGTTCCATATGGCCCCAGTGTAGCCCATTATTTAAGTCACCTACAACGACCTTGCAGGATGAGTGACATCCAAAGACATTTGGAATGGAAAACACAACTGTCTGACCTATGGCTTCCCTGAAGTTAGATTTAACAGACCTCAGGATTAGCTGATGTGCGTTCCTGTGTCCTTTTTCCGCTGGTGAATTTATCAATGATTAACGCCTTTATATATGCCAACATAATTATTATATTACCTGGGTCAATAGGCTGTGGGTAAAAGTCTTCTCTATTGTCCAGGTGAGATTATGATATGACATGTGCTCTATCTTCTCCCTCTGGTCACTTTGATCAAATAAAAGGGGAAGACAGCAGAGTACACGTTCCAGAATTTTCCACCTTCAGCCTGCGTTTAGGTGTATGCCATTAACAGGGTCCGGGTAAAGACCTTACATAATAATAAAAAAAAAAACGTATTGCGCAATTTCATATTTAACTTGCCTTAAGGTATTATATCAAGTGATAATAATGAATGAAATTATACTTCCATTGAGCTGTTTGTGCATAGTGGGAATCTCTTATTTCCACTATGTCAGCAATGCAGAATGGCCAAGGAAGCCTTATGGCAGATCCATGACCTTGGAGCCACCTGCTAGCCCACCCCACCCCAAAGGCACAGCTTTCAAAAACACCTTACAGTACTTCTGCCCTCATGTCGTGCCAATTTAGATAACGACAACAGAGCCTCCTTCCTGGGGTGTGGTCTGCTGGCTCTGTGGGTCAGGCCCCTGTCTCCGGGATTGGAAGGTCGTTAGTTTGAATCTTGTGCTTAGAGGTTAGCTGGATCTCCTCTGGGTCCTTGCACAAGGTTTGTAACTAAAAAACACTCCAGAAGCACTGGAGAAAGGGCTGAACCTGCACTCAGACCCCAAGCTTCACTCTCACCTCTATAGGTATGTGCCTTTAAAAAGCAGAGCATGATGGGATATGTCAAAACGGACATGGTTCAATGCACGTGTGCCGTGGGTGTCGTTAGGCCTATTTAGGGTGGGCTTCAGCCTCCCCCAAAGTGATCCCAAGCCCCCCCCCCCAATAAAAATATAGTAATTATCATACTATTTTTAAATTATAAATCCATCCATTTCATACAAGATATCACTGAGCGCAGGTACGCACTTAACAAATAGAAGCAATACTACAAATTGAAATTAAAAATAATACTGTAAGTCTAGCTATTATTATTTGAGTAAAATTATGTACTGGCTGTCTAAGCTGCTATCGGTGGGGCGGGCATTAGGACCCAGGCGGAAGCTACATGGCGCTGTTTGTTAGTGAGTCGCAGTTCAACAGAAAGAAGCGGCCAGATAATTTCATTGTCAGATTGTGAGTAGGTGTCATTAACTGTTAATTGCTTAACTTCACTTATGTTTCCTTAAGTGGAAGGAAAGTGACGTTGTTGACTATTTTAAAAGTAATTTAGGCACAGTAAGTGTCACTTACCATTAAGTGGATATATTTGTACAAGTTGAACACAATCCCAACACGTAGGTTGTTAAAAAAAACTCATGGACTCATTTAGACTGTAATTTAAAAAACAAAGGTTAGACATCCTAAAGACTAAGGAAACCAAAGGCAGGGAGTCTTCCCAAGAAGCCAGTGAAATAGTGAGCCAGATAACAGCATAATTGCTTTACACGGGATAATAAAATCAAAGAAGCCTGTTTAGGTTTGGGGAAAAATTGTCAGGCCTCTATACACGTCAATTCCTTCCTACAACCCTGGTGGTTAAGCCTCCCTCGTCTTTCAATCCTAGTGACGTCCCTGGTGTGTACAATTGGCAGCTGAAGCCTAATTTCATTACACTACTTTGATGTGAAGACGCAAGTAAGAAAACCAGCCAGGAAAAACAGTATCAAAAGACAGCCGTTTCATCATAAGTATTTAATATTTGAGTATGTTTACTGAGCCAGAGAAATTGGAATTCAGTCTTATACAACATAAGGCAAGGCAGGGATCAACTGAATGGATGAGCTTGCCACTTGACTTTGCTTCTACCTGGGATGTCCACTCAATCATTTTTAACTATTAAGGAATTTAATATTAATATCTCACTTTATCATTCTCCTAATACAAAGGTCACACATAGTCTTTGTTCGCAGAACCGGCTTCTTCTCCAGCTTTCAAAAATAGATCTGAGTGCTTTGTCAGCCTTTGAAATATCCCGCGAGTCTGTGTGCTGTTAATTGTTCTCGGGAGAAGTGGACTTAAAACAGGACCAAAATAACAAAGGGGTTTTTGGTGTAGTACTGTCCGGCTCTGAGGGGTATTGTTTGGTGTGCCTTTGCAAAAGAGCTTACAATGGTAACCGAAACTCAGTTGGACTAATTTAAACAACAGTAAGTAAATACATTAGTGTGTACTGGGGGGTTGGGGGGAGCACTGGGGAAATAGCTGGGCTATGTCTGTGTATGCTTCCAAAAGGACAGCCCCAGTGGCCTATTGGATATGGTAGTGGCATCCTAAGCCAGTGATGGTGGGTTCAAGTGCCATCTGGCGTGTGGTAGCTTTTGTGTGTGTATTAGGACTCCAGCGGTTACTGTAACCTGAAATGTCTATGGATGGTGTCGTGGTTTTTCCTCCCCCCCAAATGATGTCAGGAGCCGCTTGAGTGGAATTCCAAGTTCAGCATTTATTGCAACGCAGAGGTTACAGCCAAGCCAGGACACCCTGCAGGAGTGCGTCCGACATTGATTTACATTGTTTTTTATGCATTTTCTAATCTTCCAATAAGGGCTTGTCACTTAAGTATTAGTGACTAGTACTTGAGTATTAGACCGATGGTATTCATAGCCTGGGTTTTATTGAGCTAGTATCGGGAAAAGTTCATTGTAGAGTCTTA
>JAODKN010000039.1:12839289-12852774 GCA_026774425.1 Petrocephalus zakoni | reverse complement strand
TGTGATCAGGAAGACTCAGTTGAGTACTGATTCTGAACAAGCCAAATATGTGTTAAACATCTATGGGGGCTGAGCCCTCCTTAAATGAAAATCCTAGAAACGCCCCTGGTTGGACACATTATATTCATTATGTTAACTGGTCTTTAAATCTGGTAAATTAAGATTACAGGAATGGAATGAATTACCAATGAATTATTTATGATACGTCATTGGCCGGATTCTTTTCGAGTCCAAGAGGGACTGGGCTGGCTATCCGAGCATAACGATTACTGAGTTAGAAACAGAAAGTGGAGATACCGTATTTAACCCGCCTATTACACAATAATTCAGAATATGAGTAGAATAAACATGGGAGTGTAGTCGTAGTCACACCAGTATTAAAAGAATTATTAAAAAGATCGAGGGTGGGTGGGTTCGGCTGATTTTAATAGAGATTCAGACTCGAGAACACAAGCATTCACGCACGAAGACTGTTCCCTTGTTTACCGGTAAGTTAGTTTTAGTCTTTGATTTATTTCATAACCTTTTAGCTTTTATTCATTACGATCAATAGTTCGCTGGATAATACGGTTTAACTCGACTTATATAGGTAAACGGGCATGTAACATGGTGACCTGATTGGGTGATCAGGTCTCGTTTGTGAGCTGGTGTGGCCGACCACTTCCTGCACTTCCTGCACTTCCTTCTTTTTCCGACTGTCACAATCACCTCACTTGTGGTTGACCAGGGCAGGTCTAGCAGGGCAAAAACATGGCAAACTGACTTGTTGGTAAAATGGCGTCCTATGACGGTGCCAAGCAGAAAGTCACTAATCTCTCCTGTACAGCCACCCATTCTGCTGCTAATATTTGTTGCTGGAAATTGCACGGTTGAGTGCTTTATATACAGCTATATGTCACAAGTGGGTGCACCTTATGTGATTAATTCCAGGAATTCCTTGGGGTGTTTACATACATTTGGCCATATAGTGTACTTCCTAGCTTAGCTGTACAAGATTTTTTTTACAGTTTCCAGCCAAACATTGAATGCTGTTGTGTGGTAGTTTATCACTGCTGAGTTTAAACATGACATCATGATCACCAGCCAATAAGCGTACAAGCTCAACAGTCATGAAAATGAATATAACATCATGATCATCGGACAATAACATAACAGACCCTACAATCATGAAGGTGAACATGACATCATGATCACCAGCCAATAATATTACAGGGCCTCTAGTCATCAATGTGAAAATGACATCATGATCACCAGCCAATAAAATTACAGGTCCTACAATCATGAATGTGAACATGACATAATGATCACAAGCTAATAACCGTACAGATCGCTCACATCTAACCACAACATTAGTACTGCTGGGAATGGACTCTGATGTTTCTTAGCATTAATCCCCCACCCCAAAACACAAGATGCCCAAGCAATCGCCTATTTTTACTCAGTGCCACTGATAAATTATCAGCTAGTGTCAGAAGACAATGACAAACATTCAAAGCTAAAAACACACCACACTCTCTTTCAAGAAAAGTACAAATAACTGCCTGGAAACCGGTTTCTAAGCTATGCACATCTATCATCTGTCTCAGCTGCACTCTCTGCACATGCTTCAAACATAATAACATCACTGCCATTTAAGATTTAAATGATTGTGCCGCTTCACATACTATGACAACTTCGTCCATCTATTCTGTTACATCATTAAAGTAATTACTTTTAATGCAATCAAATAGAACATTGATAAGCAGCATGTATCACATAACATACTAACATACCTTAGCAACTTTAAAATACATTAATAACCAACATTCTATAGTATTAATAAACATTATATTTATATAGTCATATAGCTTTTGGTATTAATGTATATTAAAGCTGTAAAGGTGTGTTAGGATGTTAAGGTAAACGTACTGTACGTGGTGCTTATGAATGCTCTATGAATATATTATGCAGATGCGATGAGTGCTCTATGAATGCGTTACGAAAGTACATGTCAAGCGTTGCCAAAAACTGATATACAGCAGGAAAGAGATATACGAAGAGAACAAGAGTATAGAGGGTGTGGTATAAATCATGAATAAATACAGCATTTCTGATTGCAGTAAAGATGAGTTTGAGTTTCTGTACAGCGTATCAGTATGCATATATACAGTGTATCTAAATAACAATGAAGAGGAGAGGCAGGTAAGCAGCCTATTACGCTGAAAATGCAGGAATCAGGCTGTATTTATGCTTCGGGGAAGGTGCTGCATCCTTTGTGCGTTTTACTCTAAAATGCCTGTTTTGGAACATTTTTTCACGGGCAAGTCTTTACAAGGCTGATTCAGTGTCACTGTCAGTGTTTCCCTGCAGTAAGATTTGTGCATCTGGGTTTCAAAACAACGCCGTTTCTGGCCCAACGGGGCAGAGGAGGCTCAACAAAGGAGTTGGTGTAGGACAGTGGTCTGCTGGCCGATTTTCAAACAGCCAAACGCTTAAACAGAAAAGCAAAAAGAAAATAGCGAAATTTAAAAATATGTTGTTAAGAAAAACTAAATGTGAAAAATTCTGTATTAAATACTCATTATTGTCCATGACCATGATTAGGATAAGGGCTTTAATGATGGACGTCCTGCTGTTTGTTTATAGGGCAATGAATCGTTTTGCCGACTGGAGGAAAAGCAGGACTTTTGCCATGTCCTCTCCTGCTGTCTGGGTATCGGCATATGTTTGCACTTTGCTTGTAGAACAGCACAGGTGTGGTATTTTTCCGGCCCAGCAGGTAAGCCCAGTTTCTGGTAGGTGTACCGTACCACCATTGATAATCCACATCAGAACAGGTCTTTAGTTAGACAGACAGATGGATAGATAGATAGATAGATAATGAATGTTCTGTGACAGTATATTCCTGCCTTCCTAGATACACATGCAACTCAAACACGGAGCATGAACTGACCCTTCAGACCCATGACTGGGTTAGCTAGTTATTGACCTTCTTTCGCTGTATCGCTCTCACGGGTGCATTTACAGTCGGCCTGGGTGAGCAGGGGAGGCCGGCAGGTGTTACAGCAGTCACACGCTCAGAGGATCCCCTTTCATGGCGAGAGTGCCGGTGCTGCGATTTCATCATGCTACACCGTCGTCTTGAGTTGCAAAATCTGTGCCTGCCAATCGCTGACTTTTCTGGAATGGGATTGGTGGGTCGGACACAAAGGGGGCGGGACTCTGCAGGCCCCGCCCAGGGACAGGTTTATATATGACCCTGTTCCACTCTGCTGACTCCGCCGCACGCTGTCTACCTCCAGCCACAGCTCCTCCAGCTCCTACCTACTGCTTCACTTGGTCCCCAGCATGTCCCAGCAACAGATCAGGTAAGCGGATACCCCCCTCCCCCCCATTGCACCCAGGTCAGTATGTCATGCCTTAAATGTAACTCAATGGGCAGAGAGGGTGGCAGAGAGAATGTCAAAGAGGCGTACGAACATGCTCGTGCGACAAGCCAAAGATACAAGCGCAATGAGCCGCAAATGACGACAGGGAGATATAACAGTTAAAGGAATGAATCTGATGATACTGTAAAATCAGTCTGGCTAAACAATAGCTAAATATGGCAATTAATTACAGCCTATATGGTAATTACAGTTTACATTACAAATACAACCTATATGGTAATTACAGTCTGTATGGTAAATACGGCATGTGTGGTAATTACTACCTATATAGTAATTACAGACTGTGCGGTAATTATGGCCTATGTGGTAATTACGGGTAATTATGGCTTGTGTGGTAATTACGGTTCTCCTTCATCCAGCCTTCCAGCCAAGCTCATCAATGGTGGCTTCGCCGGTATTGTGGGGGTCACTTGCGTGTTCCCCATCGACCTGGCCAAGACAAGGCTGCAGAACCAGAGGCAGGGCCAGCAGGTGTACCGGAGCATGTGAGTGCGACCCCGGGGGTCCTCGGCTAGGGTCTCGGGCCCACTGGCCCCGGACCATCTCCAGACAGAGCTGGGCTTGAGTGACCACACGCCGGGGAGGTGTCACTGCCAACCATGCTGGCGGTCTTGGATGAGCTGCATCACGGAGTGTCGGTGCCCCGTGAATCGTGAGGAGGGACCTCTGTCATGGCAGCTTGGTGGTTTTTTTTCCGCTGAGGGCTGGGCACTGGCACCAATCTACAAAAGGAACATCTAAGGGGAGATCGCTCTTCTCTCCAGCTAATTTCTGCTCCGTGTTGCAGGGTGGATTGCCTATTGAAAACCATCAGGTCTGAAGGTTACCTTGGGATGTACAGAGGTGAGAGGCTTTTGAAAAATGACCAAGTGTCAGCAGCATGGACAGTAACCGCCCCCGAAATATACACATCCACACCCACAGTCATCTTGGGACAAAAACATGAGTAATTAACCTTAGCTTGGGTGATACAGCCAGAGTTTATTTGGTCATCCCTGCCAATAAAAACAAAATACAACTTTCACAACTTTCAATTTTATGTGAATATCTGTTACAGGCCCGGAGTGGCCAATCAGGAGATTTGGGAGAATTCTTGGTGGGCCGTTTTGCTGTTAAACTGGTTAAAAATAAAGTAATCTGACAAAATAATTTTACACCAATGCTTCAGAATGTCAACCCGCAAGTTTTCTCATGTATACACACATGCACACATGCACACACACACACTTATAATTATATCTTTGTGGGGACTCTCCATTAATTTTTATGGGGAGACCTCTAATCCCAAAATGACAACCTTAACGTAAACTTCCATCCATCCATCTTCCAACCCGCTTATCCTATCAGGGTCATGGGGTCCGGAGCCTATCCCGGAAGCAACGGGCACAAGGCAGGGAACAACCCAGGACGGGGGGGCCAGCCCATCGCTGGGCTTAACGTAAACTTAACTTCAAAATACAAGACTTTTGGCATTTTTAGTTTTTTGATTGCAGTCACAGATCTTTGTGAGGACCAAAAAAATGGTCCTCACAACGTCAAAATCGCAGGTCTTTATCACATTGTGGGGGACATTTACAATAAAGCGCATGCTAATGCTAATCACTGGGATTTTCTCAAAGGATGGATGTCAGAAAGAGACCAGGCAGGACGGGAAAAAGTCAGACTGCTTGAAGAGTTATCTCAGTAATTTGTCAGTATAATAAGACTTGAACTGCAGCATCATTTATCAAAGAATGAATCTAGATGTGTATATTTTTATTATCTGTAGCTGTTAGAGAATAGTCTCTAACTGCAAAACCACAACCTGACCAAAGCTGAGTTGTGTTTGAATGGAGTCTGTAAACACAAGAGGCATCTATTTTCTCGCCTCTCTTCTGGTCCTGGTGGGCATTTGTCGCATTGTGCCGTCTCTGTGAACTGAAACAGTAATAATGTTTCCGTTCACTATCTCAGGGCCCAATTTTTGCCTGATAATGGGATCATGATTGAGGATAGAGCCCAGTGGAGTAGGGCGAGTGCCCACCTGCAGCAGGAGAAGGCCTTGCCATTTTTCATTACCTTTTGCCTTATGAGTTTGATTTAAGGCAAAAATGCAACTATGCATGCATACAATAAATGGCGCTCACCATTAGAAATGACCAAAGCACCCTTCTCTCTGTGCAAGGTCCCTCACGGTTTCTGACATAATCCTTTGTTACGCCCTTGTATATATGTACATTTTTGCAAATTTTAATTATAAATGTTCAACACTTATATGTGGCCCTGCAGTTAACAGTGGCATCTGCCTTTTGATGATATAGGCGACCACCTCGGGCACCATGTCCCGAGGTACGGGTGGTGTGGCTTGCTTAGGACACCACCTGTGCTTCGACCGGTACTGGTTACCAGTAACAGTAGCCATGGGGGAGTGGGATCAGAAATCCCCCTTGTGAAGACGCTAGAGGAGCTGGTTGGGCAGGTCCCGGTTTGGTATCGATACAGAAATGGGTCATTGTGTATGCCCAGCTGCTATCCGACCTGGCCGAGCTGGCATTCATGGACACGATTTGCACTGGTTCCATTTCAATACCCCCCCGCCCCCCAGGGTACTGACGCTGTATTTCATTCCTCCTCCTGTCCACTGTTGCTGCCAGCTTTTCCCAGATTAGACCTTGCATGTGATGTTCTGCTCTCACTCTGACGTGTGGATTTTAAACTCTGTTCCCAAAGTATCATAGAGTTTTAAAGAAAAGGGTCTTCTGTCTGAAGTGGTAGGGTTACTGCTTTGCTTCACATTTACATATTTCCCCCACACCTGGTTCTCAGATCAGCTTCAGCTCACAGTGCTGGTGCTGAGCCATTTTCAGGGCAGTGCAGCCTCCCTTCCATGCCTACAAATCCGAGGAGTGCTTGTGCCGTCCTCGTAATTCGAGATGCGGTGCAGGCTTTCACCTGTGACCCATTTTGTCCTGGCCCCAGACCAGCTTGGCGCCGGACGTCCGTTGCACAATTTCGCAGTAGGGACAGGCCCTGGCATACGGGCCCAGCCTGCCTGCTTGCTAAGTCCGAGCCTGGATTCATTTGCAGGTGCTGCTGTCAACCTCACTTTGGTTACCCCCGAAAAGGCAATCAAGCTCGCCGCCAATGACTTCTTCCGCCACCACTTGGGCAGAGACGGGTACGTCGCCTTCGTGATCAACCCCATCCCTCCATTTTATATTAACATAAATTTTACTTAGCAGACACTTTTGTCCAAAGCAGCATACAAATAAGGCAAACAGCGCATTACAAGCATACAGCAGTGAAGGAGTTGATTTGGCGTAAGTGCAGCTAGGCTGAGCTTCCAGTGACTGCCCTGATACAAGTATAAGCAGGATTGGAGCATACAAGTATAACTAAGTTGTACAAAGCAACAGGAGGTACAACATTAAGAGCATTCTGGGAACTTGTAGTAGTGTCAGACAAGTAGAGGTATTGCAGGAGCAGATGGGTGTTGAGGCGTTTCTTAAAGGCAAAGAGTAGCGATGGCAAAACTGACAATTTATGAACCATTTGCTGTACTTTTTGACCCCACTAGCACTAGGTGGTTTCTTTTTTTCACTACTAGCGACGATCGATTAGCATTGTGAAAGGTCCTTGAAATCGCATCTGGCTGACTTCAGGGGGCTGTGTCTGTCCTGCAGGAGGGGACTGACGGTCTTTCGGGAGATGCTGGCAGGGTGCGGCGCAGGGATTTGCCAAGTTATCATCACCACCCCAATGGAGATGCTCAAAATCCAGCTACAGGATGCCGGGAGGCTGAGTAAGTGACATGGCCGCCTCGGGGGTGGAGACACTTGGTGTCGTGCCCCCCCCCCGTGTGACCGTCCTGCTCTTCGTCACAGCGGCGCAGCAGCGCAGTCCTGCCATGACGTCCCCGCTGAAGCTGAGTGTGGTCGGCACTGCCGTACCAGCCAGACAGTACAACGCCGGGGTAGCAGTCGTGAGAAGAGTGTCGGCCACCAAGATAGCGTGGGACCTCCTGCATAGCCAAGGCATTGGGGGCCTCTACCGAGGCCTGGGGGCCACGCTCCTGAGGTAAGGCTAGAGTCAACTATGCCCGGTGCCTCCCATCTGCCTCTTGCCTGACTCCTCCCCTGTCCGCCTGCAGGGATGTGCCCTTCTCTGTGATCTACTTCCCACTGTTTGCCCATCTGAACCGGCTAGGCCAGGGGCAGCCCTCAGAGGCCCCAGCCTTCTACTGGTCCTTCCTGTCCGGCTGTGCCGCCGGCTGCACTGCCGCCGTGGCCGTCAACCCCTGTGACGGTGAGTACCGACTTTGGGGGGTGCAATGGCCAGCAGGGGGCGGTGTGTAGCCAAGCTGTTTAGACCTCTCTGCCCATGATTAGGAAATCTTCGGTGTGAATCCTATGCTTGGCAGAATTGCAAAATCGCTGTTGGGTCCTTAACCCTCAACGTACCTGTTCTCTTACATGTACAAATGCCCAACAAAGGTCCATTTCACATGCGTCTCTCCCTGCAGTCATCAAGACAAGATTACAGTCCCTAAGCAGAGGAGCCAATGAGGAGAGCTACAGCGGCATCGTGGACTGCGCCAGGTGGGCCACCAATCCCCGTAAACTCTGAGAGATGATTTTATAGTGCTTACATGGGAAAGTCCTCAGATCAGAGGGATACTGGTTGAACTCCTCTGTTCATAAGAATAGCTACATCTTCATTGATCAAGGCCCTTAACACCCTGAAAAATGCTCCAAGTTGCTGGATGAACGGCTGACCCTGCTCTCAGACCCCAAGCTTCACTCTCACTTCTATATGTGTGTATGTTTCTTTAAAAAGGAGAGCATGATGGGATATGTGACTGTCTGTACAAATGGCAAATAAAGAATCCTTTCATTTCATCTTCACCTTGCAGAAAGATCATGCGGAAAGAGGGTCCGTCTGCCTTCCTGAAGGGTGCCAGCTGCCGGGCCCTACTCATCGCCCCACTCTTCGGCATTGCCCAGGTCGTCTATGTGCTCGGGGTCGGCGAGTTTGTCCTTGACTACACGCCCAATGCTCTCTTCTCTGCTTAAAGATAAGCGACGTGCCCAGATGTATTATCAAGACCACGGCAGCCACAAGCCTCAGAGAGTTGCAAAGGATTAAAAACAAAAAAATAAATTTGAGCCGAGTGTTTCTCTCGGGAAAGATATTATTTTTGCCAAACCAAACACCTGTGATTGGCTAGAATGTGTCATGTGATGCCATTCAGTTGTCCCCCCCCCTTATTTCTTATTTGACAAGACTATTGGATGGGGTTAAACTGTTTTGCTTTGGAACCACTTTGGAAGGTTGCCGGTGATGTTTTCTTCCTTCCATTGGGGAAGGACACCTTTAAAATCATGTCTCGGCATCTTAACATCGTGTATAGTTTGATGGAAGGAAGATGGACTTGTCTACCGTGTCCAAACTCACCTACTTGGTGTCTGACATGACTTCTGGTGGGTTTCAAATCTTCTATTTCCTATTTCTCATTGTGGTGGATGTTACATGGCAGTGAATTTGTAAATGATCCACTGTGAGAGCTGAGCGATTAAGCCAAACCAAAATGGTGCAGGTGAGAGTCCCTCTTTCGAAGGACACCACTTCGTTTGAAATGCAGCACTCATCTTTGAGATCTGCAGCTCACTGTGTTTTAGGTTTCCTAAAGGATTCCTAATGGCGATAGGACCTTCAGGGCAGATTGATGGTCTGTTCCTGACCATAAACGATCACACTGTGACACCGATGTAGCTAGACCTTCAAACATCATAATGGTTGCATACAAGCTTGTCTTTTAATTGTGTAAATAGGTATTATTAATATACAGTATCAGTGAAAAGTCTGGACACGACTACCCATAGAAAGGTTTATTTGGACTATTCTGTACATAGTAGAATAATTATAAAGACCTCAAACCTATAAATTAACATATTTGGAGTTGTGCACTGAATTAGGCCTTTAACCCCAATTGCTCCACGGCCAGTAGTAGCTCACCCTACTGTCTCCTCTACGCCAGTTTAAGGCGGCCTCCTGTGTTGCTCTTCCACACATCCTGAAGGAGGTCCCACATATATGCTGAGCACTCATTGGTCACTTTCTTTCACTGTCTGGTCGAACTCCTCCAAAACGATTTCTACTGTGTTTAGGTCAGGTGGCCAGGTCATGTGATACAACACTCTATCACCGTCCTTCGTAGGCTGCTTGGCATGTCAAGACTTTTTACTGGTACTGCTGGAGCCATCTCACCTAGTGTTATAGCCTGGGGCAGAACTTAAGGAGTTTTGTTACTACCAAACTAGGCTAGATCAGTGAAAATGTAGACAGACATGCATATTTTTTTTTACTAGTCAGAAGGCTGTTATTCAGTTTTCTGTACTTGTCCTTGCCCTGTCTAAATGACTTGTCTCAGGCAAGTGGGCGGGCTTAAATTTCAGCCCTGGTTATAGTCTTCAATCATATGAAAGGAGCAGCAACAAAAACATAAACTGATCCCTGGTTTCCTGAGCAAACAGATTTAAGCAATGGTGGATAGTTCAGGTCTAGAAAGTAAAAATCCAGACCAAGTTTTTGATTCAACCAACCAGATGAGTACTCTGTGAATGTGACACAACTGTTTGGTTGAAACCAAAACTTGGTCTGGATTTTTAACCTTTTGGAATGGAACTGTCCACCTCTGGGCATGTAAAGATGGGAGATGTCAAGACTTTTTACTGGTACTGCTGGAGCCATCTCACCTAGTGTTATAGCCTGGGGCAGAACTTAAGGAGTTTTGTTACTACCAAACTAGGCTAGATCAGTGAAAATGTAGACAGACATGCATATTTTTTTTTACTAGTCAGAAGGCTGTTATTCAGTTTTCTGTACTTGTCCTTGCCCTGTCTAAATGACTTGTCTCAGGCAAGTGGGCGGGCTTAAATTTCAGCCCTGGTTATAGTCTTCAATCATATGAAAGGAGCAGCAACAAAAACATAAACTGATCCCTGGTTTCCTGAGCAAACAGATTTAAGCAATGGTGGATAGTTCAGGTCTAGAAAGTAAAAATCCAGACCAAGTTTTTGATTCAACCAACCAGATGAGTACTCTGTGAATGTGACACAACTGTTTGGTTGAAACCAAAACTTGGTCTGGATTTTTAACCTTTTGGAATGGAACTGTCCACCTCTGGGCATGTAAAGATGGGAGATCAGATTGTTAGGGGCACCATAGGGTGTCCAATGGAGGCCAAACGTCTGGGCCAACATAAGATAGAATAAAGAGACTGTGACCTGCGTTCCATAACGCAAAAATCATTCCTGGGAGCGAATGATGAAAGAAAAAAAAGGACAAATCGGACCAACCTTTTAGGTAGATCTGAACTTTTGTCCATTTATATTTAATAAACCAATGACCTTCCCATGATGTTGATCATTGAAAAGGACCAAAATTGCATTAGTGTCATGCAGTGTCGTCTCTAACATACCCAAATAGTTCACCCAGACTAGCCGCTTCAACTACGTTTTGCACTGCGTAATGTTTGAGATTTCAGGTGTTTATTATGTCAGAATTGAACATTAGAAGACAGTCCTGTAACTAAACAAAACTATAATCCAACTATAATCCAAGTTTTTTGACGAACGCCCATCGAAATGCAGTTAGGTATAATGTAACATGACAAAATGTACATTCTTCTTCTCTTTCTTCTTTAACTGGTCATTTCACACTGCTTGGTTCTACACCAGCCTCTAACCTTCAGTCAATGTGTCTAGCTGTCTTCCTGTATATATGTGCTTAAATAAAATCAAAATACACTCTCTATTCTGTTTTATTACATTCTGGTTGAATACAGACAGTGCTGTTGCCGCCTACCTTCAGGGGTGAGGCTTGATTCCCAACCTAAATCTGCGTGCTTTGATTTTGCATGTTCTCACCATAATTGTGTTGGGTTTTCTGTCTAAAAACATACAGTTAAGAGAACTGGTGTCTCTAAATTGCCTTTAGTGTGTACCCTGTAATGTGCTGGTGTCCAGTGGTTATGGAACACATGAAAACTGTAAAATAACTTGGAATTATGCACCGACCCTACTGTGTCCCCAACACCAGTTTCATGATGTGGCTTCCTGAGATGCTTCTCCAGGTGTCCAGAAGGAGGTCGCACATTGGTCGTTTTCCCTCCAAAACCACAGATGTTTCTTAATACCAAGAACGCAAAGATCATACTTATCATTTTGGCCAGAGCAGTTTTGCTAACTTGCCTCCAAGAAAGAAAACTTTGGGCCGCAATGTATCATGGGACTAGTCTTGTTCGGCGAGGATGTAATGGATGTATCCTTGGTATTTGAGGCGAGCCAAGAACAGCACTTGGGGATTTTTTTACCATCCTCTGTACTTCTGTCCTTGAGTATTGGAACTGGTCTTCGGCAATGGAAGATGACGTGAAACGGGTACACAAGAACACAAGTACGGTCACATATCGAGAAACACTCCATTTCTACTGTGTCTAGGTCGGGCATGTGACACAACACTGTTACTCTCCTGTGTAGGCAGTTGCATGTGTGCAAACCTTTAACCGGTACTGCAGATACCTGCTCATATGGGCTGCCTGCAGCATCAGCTGTAGCGGGAAGCCCAGCTGTGTTTTACACTGTAAGTTGAGCACAGGATTCCAACAAGGGAAGGTAAATTTAATGCTCTCAGGAACTGCTGAGTATAAACCATACAGTGGTCTGATCTGGCCGTTGGGTATCAACATTTCATACAGGAAAGCCCTTAGCTTTAATTCCAAGAATACCATATTCCACACATCACCTTTTTTTTTTTTTTTTTAAGAGATGGAAACCGGATCCCATCCAGGATGTCAGCTGGGAACCCCACATGGACGGGGTGGGGGGAGGGTCACTCCCATACTCTGGCAAATGCACGAGTCCTCACACTTGGAAGCATGCAGAAAGAGATCACTGCCACCCTGACACCTGACCCCAGCGGGCTGCTTCTCGCACGCTTGGTACGTGCTGTTACTAACCCCACCAAGAGACCAGCCCAGGATCTTATGACATCACATTCCAAATTATTCCCACTGGTCCGCCTGTAATTGGTGACTTCCTGTAATATCCTTCTGAAATGTTTTCATTACAGAAATTCAACCATTAAATCAGCTTTAACAACACATTTCAACAATATCCTGCAACACCGTTCTTGTTTAATACTAACAATTGATGCTATGTTGATCCCCGCGGGGAAATTCTCTTCCCATCTCCCCCATCTTGCTCTTCATGAGAACAAGCTTGGCCGTGAAGGGCAGCCACCTCGTGCAGCGCCCAGGGAGCTGGAGGTTAAGGGTCCTGCTCGAGGGCCCACAGATGTGCCGAGGCCGGGCTTGAACCGGTGACCTTCCAATCCGAGGCACAGAGGCTTAGCTCACTGAATCACACACTGCCCTTTCTGGCTTGCACCACATTATCATTATCTACTGACACATATCCGGATGCCTGTTCCGTGGCTGAAACCTTCAGACTTCAGCGATGATCACCTCCTCCACAGAAAGCAGCCTCAGACTTCAGCCAGTCGCTCATCCATCTCTTTGGCGTTGCCGTGTGTGATTCCTGAGACCGGGGTGCTTTTAAAAACACTCCAGTGCAATCCACCCACCCCTGAATGACAAGAGAAAAGCCCAACCAGGGCTCTAGAGTGCGACCAATTTGGTCGCACGTGCGACCTAATTTCTCAATGGTGCGACTAAAAAAAATCAAAGGTTGCACCGGTGCGACCAGCCGTTCGAGGGGGAAAAAATGAAACTGTTCAACAACAGACACACATTAGGCCCATATCGTGGTCTAAACCAATCAGAGATAGTGAAGGGCGGATCCCGCCCCCCCTCTGATTGGCCGTGGTCCAGATATTCCTGTACGTGTGTGTACGTTTGAAAATGCATGTGATGCAGTCAGACAGAGAGAGGTGAGTAGCCCATCAAGTAAACAGTGGATGTAGCCGCGGATTATGAGAGAAGATGAAAAGAACGATTGACAGCTTTTTCGTTAAGAATGTTAAGTTAGGGCCTGATCCGTCCGAAAATCATAACCAA
>JAODKN010000039.1:12748824-12765400 GCA_026774425.1 Petrocephalus zakoni | reverse complement strand
TATGTTTTTCCGTGACATTGCTTGTATTCTTTTTTCTATCACGGTGCAGGTTATTTTTCAGGTCATGGTGGTCTTCTTTTAGCTCACCAAAGTTCTCATTATTTTGTGAAGTTTCAATCAGAGCAGTGCACAGGTGATAGACCCATGGTTATGAAAATGTAGCCTGCAGGTTCCTCAATGTCAGGGTCGTGTTTAAGAATGACACAAGCAGCACCAATCTGGGAACTTCAAACGTCAGACTTTCCCTCTGTTTCTTTCATCATGAATTTGGGACTATATGGGCTCAAACCACAAGGAAATAACACCTGTTCTCTGCCGGGCCAGTTTTCATGTGAACTATGGCCTTTCAGTGCTGTCTTAGGTGCAAACGAGACCATATGCTCTCTTGTATTGTTCTTAGTCACTGGCTTTTGCCCCACTCTAGAAGATTTCCAACAAAATCGAATGACAGAGCAATCTGCAATGCCTAGAGATCCCCTAATGTCTCTACCTAGCATCATATATTTTAGTAACAGCCCTGAGGTGGAAAGAGGAGCGTGCAATGGGCACAGATGAGCACTCATCACAGTCTTATGGATTCCTATCCACAGGGATCTGTTGGACTTCTGTTAAACCTTTTCCTGTAGTTATGAGAGAAAAGGCAGTAAGGAATTGTTCTCATTTTGGTGATTTGAATCAGGTGGCACAATCACGTAAAACTTTCCCAGGCATTTCCCTGATCAGAAAGACTTTTAAGATGAGCAAGGATGTAGACAACAGATGCATTGTGTTTCTGCTCTTTTCTGCGCATTTTGAAGAAGAATTCATGGTGTCTACACACTGGGTAAACTCAGCAGTGATAGCCGGAATGTTCTTATCCCAATTTATCAGTTAACAATGTAGATTGTTTCAAAGGAAGCGATTGAATTGTTCAGTGGAAACCCTTCTAGCGGTGCACGGAGATGCTGTAATCCACACCAGGCCCCAGTCCACAAATTAATGACTTAGTGTTCCTGCACAGGTTCCTGCACATGTACAGCCTTGCAGAGGTAGGATGACTTTTGGAAAGGGCATGGTGTTTAAAAGAAAGACCTCCTCCATCCAGTTGGAAGGGGACCATTAGCATTATCACAAAATGTGCCAAGAAAATGGCCTTCCTGACATTTTGTAGCACCACCCAAGCCCCAGTCACATGAACATATATTAAAACATTTAAGGCTTTAGCTCATTTCTGGCAGAACTAAGAATGCCTCTGCAGACCATAAACGGCATTAAGAATAAAAAATAACAATAACATGGGGCCATAATGTAGCAATTACAGTTGCATTAACACTTTGAAAGCATCCTAAAGTTACAAGCAACACAGTGTTCTTTGTGCTTTTTAGGGAATAAACCTGTTTACTATTGTACATACAGGTATAGTTCACGTACCACATAAAGGGCCTGGATTCTGCTCTACAACAAAGGCTTTATGTTTTTGCTAGCTTGCAACGTTGTAGCTTGTCAGGTCTGGAACAAGCTAACTTTATCGGACAAGTTATCGAGCTAGCTTTAAGCGCTTTAGTTCAAATGGAGGAAATTTTACTAATGGCACATTTTGGATGAACAAACCTTCTGCAACATAGTATGAAAATTCTGAGTCTTTTCTTTAGCACTAATAAATGTCGAACTGATTCTTGGCTAAACACACCTGGATCTCCCCTTATCCTCATAGTGATCACAGGGTCCCTGAAATTCCAAGGATGGACTGTAGGGTCAGGTTTGGCAGTTGGCATATTGGCTTCATAATAAAAGGCCATTGTATGGAAGCCCTGAAGGGTAAAGTACACCAGCAAATACAAAAATGCCTGCAAATGGGAAAACACTCCAGCAGATACAAAATCACTACAACTTTAGTGGCACTGAATCATCACATAGTTGTTACTGATTGAACAGGGAGCCGGTCAATCTGCCTACAGTAACTCATAACTAGTTAATCCAAAGGTATATCTTAAGGTGCCAGATACCAGCAAAAGATACCGGATGTTATTAGATGTGAACATGCACATTGAAAGCAGATGACTTTGATTGTCCAGTTGGGGGCAAAAAGTTAATCCACAGCATGATCAGCCACATGGTAGCCTAGGGAAACAGGTAGAACAATGGGGACTATGAGTGCAAGGGGATCACAGGGAACAGAACAGGATGACCAGCGACACCCGCTGCCAGATAGGGAACTTCGGAAAAGCCAATGATGGAACAACACTCTTCAAGAGCAAAGATGCGATCCTGGCGGAACGTTTTAGGGAACTCCGAGCGGAACGTTTTAGGGAACTGCTCAATTGCGTGACCCCCCCCCCCACACCCATTGTCTAACTAGATTGTGAGCTAACATTTACAGAATGTTGTACAGTCAGTGATAGCTTCAAGAACCACAAGTCCCCAGGCCCTGATGGGATACCTGGTGAGCTGTATTAGTATGACAGTGACTCTTTACAAACCTACCTGCACTCTATTCTTGTTTTCTGTTGGCAGAATCCATCAAACACTCTTCAATAGTCACAATATTCAACAAGGATAAGAGTGACTGTGGTAATAGTAGGGGAGTGCTTGATCTTGCTGGGAAAGTTCTTATTTCATCACCTGCATTCTTCCCAAGTCTCCAAAGTGGATTCCATACGGACAGGAGCACTGCGGACATGATCTTTGTGGCCTGGCTCCTGCTGGAGAAAGAGTGGGAACAACAACAACTGATGCGTTTCGCCTTCATAGATCTAGCGAAGCATATGTCACTGTGAATCGTGACATCCTGTGGAAAATCATGAACTGAACAGATTCAGCTGTCCACTTAAGTTCCTGGAACTTCTCAAGCCGTTTTACACTGATATAACTGCCTTGGTGAAGCATAGTGTAACCACTTCTGACCCTTTCCCAGACAAGGTTGGAGTCAAGGAAGGATACGTTTTTGGACCAGTCCTGGTGGCGTAATAGTTAGGGACATGACAGTGTATTGGCAAGGTTGCTTGTTTGAGTCCCTGACCTGCAAGTACCAGTGACATAACAGGGTAGTGCCCCCAAGCTCTGCTGCGGGGGTGCTAAAATAGCTGCCCACTGCTGCGTCACAATGTCACTTGGGTTAAATATAGAGGACACATTTAGTTGTTGTGCATTGTGTGTCAGCAATGAAAATTAATCACGTTCACTTTTAACACTTACCTTGCTGACGAAGTTGGGGCTGCGCCCCTTGGCTCTCTTCAGCTTCAGCATCTTACGCAGATACTTCACATGGCCTACAGACATGTTGGCCAGGAAATGAGCATGACAAAGACTGAAAATCTTTATCTTTCTTTATCTATATCTTTAAACTCATTGTTATCCCAGTGGCAATAGGAAATGACACTCTCCCTAACATGTCCTCCTTTATCCACTTTGCCAGCATTGTTTTTGACAATTGCCATCTGAACAAGGAGATTAGTAATTCTTCTTGTGCCTTCTAATACGTCTTTTTCAATTCGAGTCCTGAGGATGAAGAGCCTTCTCTACAGCTGTGAAGCTTGGACACCCCATAGCCGGCACATTTGTGCTCTTGAGACTTTTCACATTAAGACTCTGCAGAAAATTCTTGGACTTTTCTGGAGAGGTCACTTCCCTCACATAGAGCGTCTCCAAAGAGCAGGCTGTCCCAACATGAAGTACATGCTTGTCTAGCACCAACTTCGTTGGGTTGGTCACATGGTTCATGGATGAACATCTTCCCGAAATCCTGCTCTTCAGCGAACTCTGGTATGGGAAACATCCCCTGGGACGTCCAAAGAAATGCTACATGTAGTCTTACAGCCTTCAATGTCAGTGGAGGAAAGTAGATTGAAACAACATTCAACAGTGGCAACAGCATCTAGAATCAGGTGATGGATACCTTTGTAGCATCTATCATTGGAGCTGCCGTTCTCGAGTGCGGCTCCTGGCACATCAGAGGAGTTACCAGAGAAGAGAAAAGGGGAGGCCAACATCGGGTTAACGTTGGGCTGTCTTAAGCTTTAACTTTTAGTGTTAAAATGATTGTTTTGCAGACAGTTTTATAAAAGACAGGTGAGAAAGTAGAGGCAGACAGTCCATGGGCCAACTGGGGGTTAAGGGCTTTGCTGAAGGTGAAATCACTCTGCTGACCCTGGGAACTGGCACCCTTCTGAGGCACAGTATCCAAACCCAGCTTAACCTGAGCCAATGGATGGGACAAAAAAGGGAAAACTCAAAATCCCTCTTCCCTGTTATTGTGACTGAAATTCGGGAGTTGTGGTCAATAGGCATCCTTTCTGCTTTAACTGTAACAGATGAATATAATTATTTTATGCCACATGAGTTTGGAACAAAGGCGTTCAATGTGACATTTTCTAGCTAGTTTAAAAACCACTATTATGCTATATGCAGTATAATCGTTGCCATTTGTGTGACATCTAAATAAAAAATATGCGGATAAACCTAGGAAAATAATTTTTATGTTTATTACATCAAAGTTATATATTCCTTGATGCTGAGGTGGTCAAACATGTCAGCGTCTTTTCTGATCCTGTACATAAGATACTATAATATAATAAACATTATAAACAATATACTATATAAAAACATTGCTAAGAAAACTCATCCCTTCATCCTTCATACTTATACATCATACAAAGTAGATGCATGGTGAGCCTGTAACCTCTCCCCAGAAGCACAGGGCAAGGCAGGAAACCCAGGCATGGGGCATCAAGCAGCGAGAAGATCTTGATTAAAAGTCAGATTTCACTGGCTATTGTGGTGCTAAGCCAACTCTCCGTGTGAAGAGTGCACTTGGGGGGGGGGGGGGGCACGTTTTATTGGTTTGTAAGATTCTGCAACTGGGTTTACTTTTGATAACAGACGTGATCATGGCTGCAGGGAATCCTCCATGGTGAGAAGTAAAGTAGGAGGAACAGAGCCTTCCGTGTCCACACTGAGTGCTTACAGCTGCTGGGCAGGGCCCTAGTCATCCCGAGGGGTATATCAACACTGACAAGGAAGAGAATTCCAGCGAAAGCCGGGGCTCTGCTGCACAAGGAGCACGCTGCAGTTTGGGTAGAATGAAGTATGTAGTGTTTATCTAGTATGAAGAATGTGGGCAGGAACCTAAAGCTCAGCAGACATGACATAAGACATGCTCACTGTAAAGTTTTCTGGTACTGTTTTACAATAGTAATGTTTTCAGTGTGAGCTTAAGCTGTACTGCAATTTTGTGTAGAATATAGTTTCAATTTCTGGTTTTAGTTGTCACAGACACAAACAAAAAAGTGATGCTTTTGCTATCTGCTTCCTGAATTGAGCTTGAAAAGAAATATATGGTAATACTCTTACTTATCATACTAATTAACCAGAAACTAAGTGTTAGTTCCATACTGATCCTATGTTCCTTCATCCTTTATCAGTCATAATGGTTCATGTATTCCATGCAGTTACTATATTTCTTCATGATTTATACTTGAGTAATTACTGATTTGCTAAGGTACTTGTGCCCCCTCAAGTAAAGTGTTTCCGTAGTAAGTAATCATCTAAACACTTGGACTGTTGTCCTCTGACAAAGATATTGGGAAGGCCACACACCACTCTCCAGCGACGTCATGATCCCCCATGCCCTTCCAATATGTCTTTTGACTTCAAAAGAAGAAGTCACCAGAGACATGAATGTTGCTAGTGAAGTAAGTGAACCCCTCTACATGGTCAACATTCTCTCTACCAGCAGACAAACTGCTGATGGCTGGATCTTGGTTTTGACCCAGGACACTCGCAATCTGAGACAATCTCGGTCTCTCGAGAGCCCTGATCAGAGCATCCATTGAATCTGCAATGGTGAGCATCATTGGCAAAGTCAAGATCAATTAATCTTTCTTCACCAACAGATGCCTCACAGCCGCTGGACCCCAATACCCTACCCAACACCCAGTCCATGCAAGCACTGAACAGAATAGAAACAAGAACATACCCCTGATGAATCTGTAGTTGCCATGGTCCAAGCGATCACCCTTCCCTTTTCAGATAGAGACAACAAGTTCCACTTTCCAGTCAGTTGGGATGACGGCTGTGCCAGGAGGACAGCCTTACCACCAGCCTGGAGAAGTTCACCCCAGATACCACAGATCCCTCTGGCCTTCCATACCCCCAGCTGGGACACTACCCATGCAATCTCAGCAAGATTGGGTGACTATCAGCTAATTGGAGGATCCGCCTCAAGAACAGTGGACCCAGAGATGTCCAGTGTCCTAGCCAGAGGATCAGTTTTGAACAGCTGCTCAAAGCAGCCGGCCCAGTGGGTCGCAACTGCAGTGTCATCTGTAAGGACTGTTCCATCACCCACCCTGACTCTTGACTCCACAGATATGTGTGTAATGCTTTTATCCCTTTGTAAGCAAGACATGGGTCATTATACCATAGACGGAGTGTCACTTGCTCACAGATTCCTCTAACAAATGCCTTCGTATCTGTCCCCAGGGCTCTAACAGTCATCCTTCTCAGTTCCCTGTGTTGCCATCAGTTGTTGGAGTTGCTATCAAGCCATCTCAATAATATACAGGCTGCCCTGTGAGATGAAACACTTCCTTTTTGAAACACCAGCAACATCAACACAATCCTCTGCAACCTTCAGGGAATTGTTGAGGAAGGTCTCCCACATCACATTAGAATCAGCAGTCGCACCAAAGTCTGCAGATTCCTCAAACAAATTGCGCAAAAAACTCATTAGAAACACCCTGATCTTGGAGTCCAGGTCCAGCCTCACTCTCCGAGTAGGTGGTAGCCTACTGGAACTAAGCTGAATTGCGTGCTTCAAATGGCCTGTTAGCCCTTCAGCACATGGACTTCCTGTGTGCATGCACAGTTTGCATGCTCTTCCTGGGTTGTGTAGGTTTCCCTCAAGTACTCCAGGTTCCTCCCGTAGTTCAAAGGCATGCAATCAGGCTAATTGGTGTCTCCAAATTGTCCATAGAGTATGATCGCATGGGTGTATGTGCTGCATTGGGCTGGCATTCTATCCAGGGTGTACCCCAGTCTGAGCAGCAAACAGGGAACATTCCTACAACTGTAGCCAATGTTATGGTAAGGTCTTCAATGTTTTACTTTTTAACAAAGGTTCTGTTAACGTCAGCACAATAACTTTATGACCTAAAAATCCTTTTACGCAATTCATATTGAAAAATATTGTTTTATGATAACGTTTTGCAAATGGGGCACCCAGCCTTGAATCCTTGAGCTTTGACATGTAAAGCAACAGTGTTACCCAATGCCCCAACAGGTCATTTATTTCCTTTAGTGTTATTAATCTTAGTTGTATTAGTAATCGTAGGCTAACGATCTGGGAACATCAGGAAAATTGGAGACTTTGAATGTTTCCATTTCCTTAATGTTCAGTAGACATTCCTAGAATCATTTTTAGTGGGGCTGTGCTCTGTGTTCCTTGGGATAGATTCCAGGCTTCCTGTGACTCCATCTAGGATGGAAGGATTGATGAACATATTTGATTAAATGTCACATGACACTTGTCGGTTCAATACAGGGCAGACATTCTCAATGCTGGCCTCAGGTGTGACTGTAGTACACAATTGCATAAACCCCTACCTGTTGATTATAACAGAAATGTTACAAATAAATTATGAATTGTAGGCATGTAACGATGCATCGCAAATTGGTTCAAATCGGTTTAAATGTATAATGATTTAAATCAGCTGATGTGGAAAAGGAATCGCAAATTTTTTATGAGAACAAGTACTTAACAGAAAGAATGGTGTAACATTACAATTGATTTAACAGCGTCAGTTCCACTTCAGTCGTCACTGTGTATGCGACGTCGATGTCACTTTTTGGTTTAGACGGAACACTCAATCTCATATGAAAACAGTGAGAAAATTACAGACAAGACAAAAACGGCGTGGAAACATTGTAACAGACTGCTAACCAAGAAACTTCTATGTATAGGGTGAGCAGATAATCCATGTCATCCCGGATGCTTTGAGCTACTTCAGGTTTTACAAACTACTTTAAACCTGGAAGGTTCCTTTGCTTGGCTAAATAGTTAATTTCTTCTTGTGCTTTGACTGGTTTGTTTTCTTGATTGAAAGACTCATCCAGCTGTTTCACATTAACATTAGTGATACGTGCATGAATACCGGAGACTTACCAATCAGCACACAGCAAGAACGCAGTGCTTAAGTGAAATCCATGTTCTTTTGACTGAAATGGAAGTTTACAATTCCTGGATTATCTAGTCATCCTGTCTATATAGAAATAGACATCTATACAGAAACGTCTATTTCCCTGAAAGGAGAATGCTAAGATGTACCCACTGCTTTCTCCTCTAGCTAAGGCATACCTCACCACACCAGCCACCTCTGTCTCTAGTGAAAGGGTTTTTTCGACCACAGGGAACATTGTGAATTTACAGAATTCTCAGCTTCAACCTGAGAATGTTGACATGTTAATTTTCCTTAAAAAAAACATGTAAATTCGACGCTGCACATGCAAGCATTAACTTATCTATTTGAAGAATTTGAGTTATTTTGATGTGGGATTTGATCTTAAAAAACAAGATTTTATTTAATTTCAGTTGCTCTGTTACGAAGAGAACATGTTTTACACAGTTTGGAGAGATAAGGAATATTTTTTAATCGAAAATCGTATTGTGAGCTCAGAATCGTGAATCACATCGAATCGTGAGTTGAGTGTATCGTTACATACATAATGAATTGTGTAACATTACAAATACTGTATTAGAGAGGTGGTTACTAGCCCATGTTGATGGTTTAGATGCTTAATGCCTAAATATCTAGTTTGTGAAATAATACAACAGGTGGTTACCTTAACTCAGTGTTTCCCAACCCAGTCCTTGGGGAAGCCCAGACAGTTCACGTTTTTGCTTCCTCTCAGCTCCTAGCACACCTGTACCAGGTATTCAGTGTTCCTGATTGGATGGGAGTTGGGAGGGAGCAAAAACGTGGACTGGGTTGGGAAACACTGCCTTAGCTATCCTGCCTACTACCAACTAGCTGCAATCATCTCCTCCTGCCTGCTTTAGCCCTAGAGTTGAATTTAAGGCTTCTGCCCCGTCCTTGTATGGTAACCTTTTACTTTTAGTCTGTTTCACTCCACAGTTATAATTATTCCGAAGGAAGGCCATCGAATTTACAGCCTTACCATGAATTTCCTAGATCTAATCTCCAAGCCCTAGCAGACATATTCATCCTTTATTGGTGTAACAATGAACATCCAAAATGAAAGCGGAACGCCTTGCAATTGAAACATACCTGGATTAAGATCAGCCTCAGGATGTTGCTTCCCCATGTAATAATATAACGGATACAAGTAGAAACTATAATGGAAACTATTGGAAATATTTTGCATTTGCCCTATGTCTTTTTTATCAGTATAGATGTAAGTCAATGTCTCATTTAACCTGCTTACAACTTCAATGCCTAAGTACTGTATATGTATTTTTCATGGCTGTACTCTCAGACAAAACTTTTAGTTTTTCAAATTTGAAGTGCTCCAGAGTTATCAAAGGATCATTTACTATTTACCAGGAAAATCTCTAAAGCACCTTCTTGAAACGTTCCTTCAGAACTGACCTTCAAAGGCAAGGCATCTGCTGCGATCTTCTTTAGAAATACCCAAACCTTCTTCTCTGTGTGTGTCACATGCAATACATCCTGAAAACAGGATATGTAAATATAACATAAATTATTTACCAGAGTACTTCCTGTGTATGATCTAACTGCCGGTTGTAGGCTTGATGTCATCTTTAAGGCCGGTTTCTGTTCCACTTCAAAACTCGGATACTTTGACTTTTGAAGTGCTTGCGTTGTGTGCGATCCAGGCCTCGGCTAATAACCATTCTTATTCCGGCTCTCGGTGCTTTATTTTTGCTACTGTTTATGGGTTTCTAGGTACTCCTGTACTCTGTCTGACTTCTAACTTTCCACCTGTGACCACTGACAAGACAGATTGCAAAAAACGCTCATATTCAGATGTACAGTGTACAGTGGTCCCTCGTTAACCCGCAACAGGCGAAATCCGCGAAGTAGTCAGCTTTATTTTTTACAAATATTATAGATGTTTTAAGGCTGTAAAACCCCTCACTACACACTTCATACAATTTTCTTAGCATCTTATCCTCTGCCTTTTGGGTGCTACTGCAGGTGCCTTTGACGGTGCAAAACGTTTTGTCGACATTGTTGGGTTTATTGGCGAGAATACTTACAAACATACAGTACAGCACTTCAGAGTCACACTGCTAGCGATCGAAGATTTATGTAAATTTGACAAGCTGAACGATTTCTGTACTGTACAGGAGACATGGCACGGAGGAGATTGATTGACAATGGTCTACAGCCAATCAGGACCCAGAACACAATGCGCTAATCAGGACGCAGAACACAATGCGCTGTAAAAAAAAAGGATGTGAAATTTCACAAAAAAAAATCCGCGAAACTGCGAGGCCGCGAAAGGTGAACCGCGTTATAGCGAGGGACCACTGTACTCAAATAATGTCTCTGAGTGGTACTGATGGACATACCATAATATTCCACAATAAGGATTGAATGAGGGCCTTACGAATGAGCTTTACTTTCTCACACTGTGGTGGTGTCTCCATTCTTGCCCTTCTGAAACTTTGGCCTTTCTCCAGTGGCTCTACATCAAAGCCATCATCTACCTCGCAGGGCCAAACCTCCGCATTGGAATATCCACAAAACCAGCAGGCAGCGTCCCGTTTCGAGTTCTCCTGCATTTTTGAGATGTGCTCCATCTGGAAATGTTATCAGTTGTTCCCGAGCAGGTGAAATGTCTTCCAAATGTTCTATATATCATCTGCTTTGAGCAGTTTATGAGCAAGAATGACACACGTGTCTGTAATTTGTAATTTAATATTTCCACTTGAAACATGTATGAAATGCACTTGAACCTGGGCTATTTAATTCAGCAGACCAAACACAAATGACTTTAGCAGCCCCTGTGTTACTTGGAAACTTCTCTAGATTTCAAGAAGCACAAGGGCTTCTCTGTTAGTACTAATAAAATGGTCAAGAGCCAAAAGGATACAGCCTACAGACACTCCCACCCTGGATCACTTGACCACATGACAATGGTCTCTAAGGTTACACAAAAATTTAGGATCAAAGCATACATTTGCTCTCTGCAGCAATTATTACTCATTTGCCTTCTTTGATGTTTTTCATTTTGCCAACATTAGTTGCCAGTCCCATTTTGCATGGACACAATTGTATAGCCCTTTAGTGACAGCCTGCTTGTAAAAATCTGCCATGTTAACTAACTGCAGCTTGGCGATGGCGTAACACGCAGCTACATCCTACATCTGAACAATGGCAGCATGTATCAGACTTTCTCCTCCAACCGCATCCATATGGTACCACCACAGGCCTTCTGCAGGAATTCCCATGCTGTAAATCATTATATAGACCTCTGCCGCACCCTCACTTCTGTTTAACTTGCATTTATTTTATGTAGCAGATGCTACAACTGTGGCCAATAGCACATTACAAACATACAGCCGTGGAGAGGAACTAGGTATAAGTGCAGCTATGTAGGCCGAGCTTCCAATTAATGTCCAGGTTTGAGTGTAAACAGTATTGGAGCAGGAGCTACACAACACCTACCAAACAAAGCAAGAACCTCATAAACCAGCAGAAGGTATGACGTTAAGAGCATTCATGGAACATGGAGAAATATAATGCTGGTAGAGGTGTTCCTGGAACTGATTGGTATTGCGGTTTTTCTTGAAGGTAGAGAAGGAATCTCTGCACCCCATTTCACCATCTTTCTGAAAAAAACAAAAGTTTTTCACCAAAGTAATCCCCATCCTGGCTCGAGGGCCCAAATCGCTGATTCCTCCTTCGACATGCAAGTCCGCAGTATTTGATTTTTTAAGCCACTGTGGCTTTTAGTTACAGATTTTTTAATTGGTCTGGGCCTTGGTAGCCATCAATAAAATCTTTAAAAGTTAAAATGTCTGTAAGCTTTTCATACATCTGGAAACCTCTTAAGTTTATTTTACAAGATTGACCAGACTTAAGTAACCAAAGAGGTTAGCCAGGACAGCCCAAGTTTTATATCATAATCCAACAACATAATTTTAAAATCCCCCAATGTTTCTGTAAAGCATAACTCTGTAATTGAAGGGAAGTCACCTCTATTACCATCAATGGGCAATTTGCCAGCTTTGCCCCCATTGCAATCTGGACCATATTACAGGGAGCAAAAGGCACGGGCAGGATTTTGGGGTACTTTAGTGGGGCAGGATCCCCAGGTATTCCAGTGGGGCAGGATGCCGGGGTACTCCAGTGGGGCAGGATGCCAGGGTACTCCAGTTGTGCAGGATGCTTGGTTATTCCAGCAGGGCAGGATGTAGGGGGTATTCCAGTGAGGCAGGATGACGCGGAACTCCAGCAGGAAGGATGCCAGGGTATTCTAGTGGGGCAGGATGCCAAGGTACTCCAGCGGGTAGGATGCCAGGGTATTCTAGTGGGGCAGGATGCCAAGGTACTCCTGCGGGTTGGATGCCAGGGTATTCTAGTGGGGCAGGATGCTGGGTTATTCCAGCAGGGCAGGATGCCGAGGGTATCCCGGTGTGCCTGGATGCTGGGGTTATTACAGCTGGGCACTAACACACATGCTTATTAAGGCAGTTTGGTTGTCAGAGGAAAGGCCAGCAGCTATTTTAGCATCCCAAATGCAATCGGTCTTGATAAAACAATGCACACATAATACTGGGAGCCTGTGTGAAGAGCAGATATGCAAGAATATATAGCATAAATGTACAGGGACCCTGGTAATCAAGAGATTTTTGTCATAAGCACAGTAGAAAGTCCCTTATGCCGTACAATGAAAACCTTACTCTACATACTTCCGACACTCGGCAGACACAAATTAAACACAAAGCAGAAATTCAAATTAAGGCGCTTCAGTAACACAATAAATATGAGTACAATTATGACAATAAATATGGAAACACATGTAATGTAAATGTCGTCAAAGATAACATGGTGCGATGTAAGCATACAGTGGAATGCAGCCATGCTTGTGACTTAGTCTAAGTATTAAATTAGTGGTAGACCTGCCGTATGTGATCTGAAAAGCCCAAAGGATTTTGACTGACTGGCTTGTTTTGTTGAAACATGTTTCACATAAATACGTTAATACTCCATGAGTGAAAACTGGATCGGTAAGAGTTATGTGGGTAAGGAAAGGGGCGGGGCTGCTTCTGAGGGCTTATCGCTATGGCGATGACAAAATAAACTCTAAGTTTAGAAAGGAAGAAAATAACAATTACACAGTGCAAGTGACAGCAGAAGAGAAACATTTTTGGGTGTTCTCTGAGTGGAGGAGTTCTGCAGCTGTCTGAAGAAGCTGACGTGTCCTTGATTTGTTTGGAAGAGCAGAACATGCGTGTGGAGCTGACTCTCCAAGGCCTGGTCCTTATTCTCCATATGAACCCTCTCAGTCAGTGCAGAATTTCCATTCAGACTCGATCTGACAGACCCTCACAGTTTAAAGTTTGGAAGATAAAGCTTATTGGAGGATTTTATTTTATTTTTTTGGTCATGCATGACGTTTTAAGCTCCAAAGCCACACTTGTGGATGTTGAAAATAGATGCTTAAATGGGTATTTTTATCAATGTTTTGTAAAATAACGGGGCTTTATTTAAAAAGGTGATACACAAGTAAAGTTTATTTAAACTGAAAATGTCATCACACGGGGACGGAAAGAGTTAAGGGAAGTGTCAGGGAAATAGTCAAGGAATGAGTCAAAGGGAATAGTCAGGGAAATAGTCAAGAAATGAGTCAAAGGGAATAGTCAGGGAAATAGTCAAGGAATGAGTCAAAGGGAATAGTCAGGGAAATAGTCAAGGAATGAGTCAAAGGGAATAGTCAGGGAAATAGTCAAGGAATGAGTCAAAGGGAATAGTCAGGGAAATAGAAGGCATCAAGGAAGGAGCCGGGGAAATACTTATGGAAAGCGTCAGGGAAAGAGATGGAAGAAAAAAACACAGGTGCATACACACACACATGCACATGTGTATATCTACCACATACACACACATATGTGTATATCCACCACATACGCATAGAGGCAGAGTCGCAGGCACACACACGCATGCACATATGTGTATATCCACTACATACGCATAAAAGCAGAGTTACAGGCACACACACACACACATATGTGTATATCCACCACATACGCATAGAGGCAGAGTCGCAGGCACACACACACATATGTGTATATCCACCACATATGCATAGAGGCAGAGTCGCAGGCACACACACACACACACACGCATGTGTATACCCACCACATACGCATAGAGGCAGAGTCGTAGGCACACACACACACACACACACGTGTATACCCACCACATACGCATAGCGCTAGAGTCGCAGGCACACACACATATGTGTATATCCACCACATACGGATAGAGGCAGAGTCGTAGGCACACACACACACACACACACGTGTATACCCACCACATATGCATAGAGGCAGAGTCGCAGGCACACACACACACACATATGTGTATATCCACCACATACGAATAGAGGCAGAGTCGCAGGCACACACACACACATGTGTATATCTACCACATACGCATAGAGGCAGAGTCGCAGGCACATACACACACACATATGTGTATATCCACCACATATGCATAGAGGCAGAGTCGCAGGCACACACACACGCATGTGTATACCCACCACATATGCATAGAGGCAGAGTCGCAGGCACACACACACATATGTGTATACCCACCACATACGCAGAGAGGCAGAGTAGCAGGCACACACACACATATGTGTATACCCACCACATACGCAGAGAGGCAGAATCGCAGGCACGCACACACATATGTATATACCCACCACATACGCAGAGAGGCAGAGTCGCAGGCACACACACATATGTGTATACCCACCACATACGCAGAGAGGCAGAGTTGCAGGCACACACACACATATGTGTATACCCACCACATACACAGAGAGGCAGAGTTGCAGGCACACACACACACATATGTGTATACCCACCACATACGCAGAGAGGCAGAGTCGCAGGCACACACACACACACATATGTGTATATCCACCACATACGCATAGAGGCAGAGTCGCAGGCACACACACAGGTGACTCTCACTGTCCCTGCTATGTATGACTGTGAAGGACATGTCCCACGTCTCTTCCTGGCAGATGAATCAGTCCAGTGCTGTACTGTGGAATAAAGAGACTGGGAACAGTGGGGAGTCACTTTGGCTCGACTCTCCTGTCATTCTCACATTTCACCGAAGCTTCTTGGGGTTCATTTCCTCCTTCATGGTAAATTAAAGCCTGAGCCTAGTCGCTCTGACAGTGTGGGAAGGTGCTGACAAACCACAAGTGGCTTCACACTGACTGCAGGCTAAAGGTGTTACAAAGCGAGTCCGTTTAGGGCTGCTTTCCATCCACGTGTAAATGGGACATGCAAGTGTGGGCTGCCGCTTACTAAGTACCATGCTGCTAGTGAGGGGGTGGATTTTGGTGGTCTTATAACAATTCTTTTGATGTTTAATAAGCAAATCCTGAAATACCATGACTTGTGAGGACTGGAGGTCGGTCCTCACAAGAGAAGACTTCATTTTTTTTAAATATGTGAATGCAATCAAAAAAGTAAAAATGGTAAAAGTGTTTGGTTAATTATGGTTAAGGTTGGGTATGGGTTAAGGGTGTCATGATTAGGGTTTTTTTCTAATAGAAATGGATGGGTGGCTCCCACAAAAAAAAGAAATGAATATAAACATGTTGTGTGTTTATATATGACCTATATCACTTATCGATGTATATGCACATATGTATATCACCAGCTCCATCCATTGTTAGTCATACAGCATTCAGCATAACTGTGTACCTGCTCTGCTCCCTGACTCTTACCTAGAATTCTGCAGCATTCCTGCAAACATATGCAACAGTTTCCTATGAAAGAAAGTATTAAATCAGCATCTAATGTATCTCCCTTGGGTAAACATTTATTTCAGGGCTGTTTATTCCTGCTGAGTAAACATAAGAAGCCCAAGCAATGCGACAAGGTGCATCAGTGTATCACAGAACGTCGTTACTTGGTATTTATTTCCAAGGATACAGCTGGAAACCATCACCCAAATCCATCCATCCATCCATCCATCCATCTCAACACACGCATGACCCCTGAGAATCAAACTCCATGAGGGACATTGGCACACATATCTTTAACATACATTTAGGATGCTCCATTAAAAAGTGACACTTAATTAAGACATTAAAAATGTTATGTTGCGCCATGTTATGTTTATACCTGGATATGTCATCTGCTGAATTTAAATTTTTGATTGACAGTAGATTACTGCCTTTAAAATGTCTGGGTAAGTGGTTCAGAAGCGGATTAGCTGTCATTTTTTTATTAAAGGTTTCAAAACAAAGAATTTAGTTAATCAACTTGATGGCTGGGATTCATAGGAATGATTTAGACTCCACAGGGAAAAGGTAGTATGCTCCCCCCACCCCCCACCAAGGTGCTGGGGACTGGGATGAG
>JAODKN010000039.1:12722821-12737224 GCA_026774425.1 Petrocephalus zakoni | reverse complement strand
ACTTTACTGGAAAGGGCGATAATATTCCAACCTCATAAATGCACAGTACACTTTACTGGATGGAGCAATAATACACCAACCTTATAAATGCACAGTACACTTGGACTGAGTGACACTTTACACATTGTATTTTAATCTGTCATATTCCCTATTTCAGCAATTTCTTTTATTTACCTTATTTTTATTTCATACATTTAAAAATACATATATTCCATATACATGTATGCTTTATTTAGCCATATTTTCTGTTTCATTTTATTTGTTTATTTCATATTTATTCCATAAATATGTCCCAGTGCAGTTCCTAGTTATATTTCTGCTTTGATGTTTTTGTGAGAGAATCTTGAATCTTTACAATTATCACTGTTGTTTTGGACAGTCAGTCTTCACCAGGCCAAATCCTGACACTTGGCTTGACTTGGTCCCATTCTGCGGCAGTACTCAGTCTTGTATCTGGCATCATTATTCTTCCTGCTCTTGACTTCATAGGTTCTTACTACTGAAAAATACTTACCTAATACATTGTTCTTGGATGAATACCAAAACAATAAGGTAGGGAAATTGTGTTTACATAAGCATATCCTGAGGATAGTGCTATGAAGCATAATTATTATACTCCATTGTTTTCTTTAAGATTATTGTCCAGCGGCTATGGGTGAATCCCGAAAAATGTCTGGGTCTTATGGAAGTCTCTTTATTGATACAGCAGGTATACAAAAGTTGTGGTACAAGTTTATATTTGGGCAGCATGGCACACCTGGGAAACAGTTACAATACTGGTTTGGTCCAGCCCATCTATGCATTGGGTTTAGGTAATGTGCCAGGAGACAGTAGTTTCTCACATTGTGTTGACATTCTACGTGTATATTGTTACAGCGGGGCATGGTGAAGGAGGAACAAGAGGGATTGTCCATGGAGCAGCTCACAAAAAACAGGGTTTATTAATCAAAACCAAACAAAGGGGAATACCATAAAATAAAGGGACCATGAGTCATGGGTCAAGAACAAAACAGGAAAAATAAGAACTAATTATACGAACCACAAAATAAAAAACTAGGGAACAGAGCAAAAACTGATAGTAAGAATGGGGAACAATCACCACTACAAACATAGTAACATCAGTAACATCAGCAGCAGTAAATGACTGAATGAGGAAATTAACAAAGGCAGGCATTTAAATATATAGATAACAAGGACTAACAAGGTGTGGGCTATAAGGAATTAGGGGCAACAAGGGGGAGGTGAGGTCAAATGACGGACACGGTAGGTAAAAACACCAAAGGAAACTTAAACAAGAACAACTGAACATGATACAACCAGGGAGCAGGGAGCAGATACAAAGGATTGTAAGTGAAATACATAAAACCCAGTTTAAACCAAGACAACACAAAACAACAAACAAGTAATTAGTTTTGGCTGGCCTCTGGAACCACACTCGGGACTGAGGGGCTAGAAGACAGAGGTGGGAAGGGGGAACAGGATGGCCAGCGACACCTGCTGGCCAAATGGGGACAAGACACAAGCGGCTGTATTTTATGTACTGAAATTTGACTCGGGACCATGAAGAAGTCATATATGGCCAGAAGCCACGGAGTGGCCACCTTTACGCCATGCCAACAGTAAACTGTCCGTCCCCCCCATGCTTGCCCAATGAATATGCAGAGTATTCAACGTTCAGTTTAACCAAAAGTGAAAATGCTATAATGAAGGCAATTGTTATTTTTTTATTCAAATGTCCTAGCACAAGACACTTTGTCTTGATATTTATGACCCAAGGATTAAATCTGAGACAGCCATTCATTTGGTTGACATTAATATCTATGTAAACCTGATTAAAATTCTTAGTCTCTACTGTATTTCATTTTTGCTTTTTAAAAACTGCATAGTCAGGCTTGCAGACCCCAGACTGGGATTTGATAATTTGAAAAAGGTCAAAGTAGTATGTTGTATGAATACACAATAAACAAAAACTACAAATAAAAAATTCCATACAAAGGCAGCTGCCATTAACAATTAAAATAAATATTCCTTTGAAAACTGCTTGCGGGGTTCAGTTATTTAAAAACAGTCCCAGACTGGTCGATTGGTATGTCATAGATTCCCAGCATTTCCAAATATTGAGTAAACACTATGGTCAGGGTGTCGTATAGCACTAATGAGATCCTGTCAGCTGTAAAAGGAGCACTTGTGATGTCAGCAGTGATGTTTTCGTAACTTGGATCCCTAGGTTTGATGTTAGGAATATTTATGAAACTAAGAAAATGGGTTTGAAAAGACAACCCTTCAGTCTGTGGCTTTTAAGTTCACTTACATTGCCTGTGGGAGAAAATGTGTTTATGGCATTTTCAAGGAATGCAACCTTTAAAGTATCCATAATTATTACTTGAGCAAGTGCAACAGGTATTTGGATCTCCTTTAGCAGATGCAAATGGTTTGTTGCAGTCTATTTAATATTCATTCATTCAAAGGGGGAATACTTCCTCAGAATATATATATATATATATATATATATATATATTCATTAATTTCAAAAACATTTGAAAATACTACAGTACTTTCTTCTAACCTGATGAGTGTGACAGATATTTAATTAAATTTATTTAAAAGACACAACCCCTCTGATGGCCAGGCTTTCACTATTTTATTTGATGTTGGCAAATGTGAAATTGATAGGGGAATGAAACAGTTGTATTTTAAGATCGAGGTTAAGATTTATTGTGTCTCTTTTGCAGAAGTATGGGGGACAGTGCAGTGCGTAGGGCTGGGGTTAAGTTAGGGTTGTTCATAAGGGCTGGGTTACGGAAGCACGGTTAGCTATTGATACTGTCAGTTTAATTAGCTGTTAGAGAAAACGGCCCTCTTAAGGCTAGTGAAAGCTTTGAAATCCTCTAACACAGTTTAGTGAAACCTACCTCTTTAATCAGAAGGGTTAATGCAGTAATAAATGATATACGCGGTTCAAAATAAACAATGGTGTAATTGATGTAATTGGAAGGTAGCATTCAGCGTTCAGACTAGCCTAGTGAAACCAGGCGCCAAATTACTTCCTGTTTTCATTTTAGGGTATTGAATGAGAAATTCTTGTCTGATTATTACCGCATGTCTGAATCCGTCCACAAGGCCTCGAAAGCTGGATCTCCGTGTCTGTGTGCTGGGTTGTTTGTGTTGGAGGCAAACTGTTTACAAGCGATAAGTCATTGTCACCTCTGACACGTAAACATTAGCTTGACACGTAAACATTCCTCTGTTGTTGTGTCATCCTCATTACCCCATACAGGTGACAGGCAAACGAAAACAAGCCGGATGACCCTCACCGCAGTAAGGTTCTCTTCTCAGCCGTGTTGCCAACCTTCCAAGCGTGTCAGATACTTCACTTCAATAGATGGTAATTGCAACAAGCCTTTTATACTTCAGATTAATGATACTATTAGGGGGAAACCAAACCTTTCTGGTGTTATCTTACACCGCCATCTCCGCTGGATAAAGTCAACCGCGATTGAGTCCGTGAAACACAGCAATGCAATATTTATATTTTTAAGCTTATACGTGTGCTGTGCAGGTAGGTAAATATCACTGCACATATGTGATGGAGGAAGAGAACACACTTTTTCATGTTCCCTGTTGTTAACTAAAGTCTAACCTCTGATGTTTACAAACCAGCATCAAGCAAATGTCAGGTCATGGCCTGTAATATAGGCTAGCTGTATATTTGCATGTTTTGCATGGAGATTTGCTGCTATGCCATTCAGTACTGTATTTAATAATAATAAAAACTGGTTATGATCATATGGTAGGCAGGTGAATAACCTTAAAGCTTATGTACCATACCTGGCTTTTCCATAGCCAAAGAAATTCAAAATTCCTGCTCTAAATTTGAACGGCTGATCCAGCTGGTGCATCTGTACAGGCTAAACCCAGAACCAGGATAAGAATCAGGAGTCATCATGGAAAATGCACCAAACTTGGTGACAAACTTGAAGAGTAAACAGCTTGTTAAGGTTTGATTTCATTCAGCTTTCGGGCACGGGCGTGCTTTATTCTGTTTACTGCGGTGTAGGCTTTTACACAATCCAAAGACATGCTGAATTGGTGACTTTAAATTGTCCCTGGTGTTTCCCATGTGTACAGGTATTTGTATATGTGTGAAGACCCTGTGATTGACCCTGTCCAAAGTAATCCCAGACTTACCAGGAAAATTCCTCCTGGAACAGGCTTCCGATGACTGTGACCATAATCGATCAAGTGGATATTGATTATTGATGGATCGATAGATGGATGGATGGATAATTCTTATGAGAATAGCATGTATCATAGATTTCACATCCAAACGTATTACTTGGGTTGAGGTTACAGATTTAGGTTCCTTCTGTTGGACCAACTTCCTCCAGAACTGGATTCCAGAACTTCAAGCCCCATAAATACATTGTACACTTTACTAGCCAGAACGTTTATACTCTAGCCTCATAAATACACTGTTCACTTTACTGGAGAGGGTGATAATAAAATACAATATTACAAGAATAGTACAATAGATATTACTGCAAGTGTAGAGTACACTAAACCACATCTCTTCTTATACTGTAAAAACGTCAGCATATCGGATGGGCTTAAAAATGGCTTTGAAATCGATGTCAGCTGATACTTGACATTTTAGTAGCTATTTTCTGAAGTAGTGTTGCTGGTTTTCACAAGTACTGTGGTTTTCACTGTAGTGAACATCACAAATGGTGCTGGAAACTGCAGTACAGCAGGCGGAGCCCATAAAGGCCTATATGAGACAATCACTGTAACATTATACTGACCCCCAACTCGCATGGCCATGCCTAATTAATGCTCCGACAATGAGATTTGGGAGAGGGGCTGTTGGGGGAATGAAAGGGAGATTATATGCTGGTTTGTGGAGGGTCAGCCTGGTTACAAGGCCCTTTGTGTGGGGGGCAGCAGCAGTGGTGGATGGGAGTGGCGGCCGTCCTCTCCGCGTGTCCCCGCCAGGTGCTGATTGGCCGTCATCACTGCGCTCACGCGTTAGCTCTTCTGCCACAGCGGGCCCATGTCCTGCTGCCAGCACCGGCCGGTCACATGGGCCCGGAGGAGGTGCAAGAATCCACAGGGTCCTTTAGCGTCGGGTCTTATCCCGACATCAAGAGCACAGTGCTACGCCTCGCCTGATTTTGCTTAAGGGCATGTCGTCACAAAGTGACCCACGGGTCATTTTTTAGAAGGAATTTTAAATAAAGAAGAGTGGATTCTCCTTTTTACAGTACCCCACCTCCCCACCCCCCACCCCCTCAAAAGAAAGGTAGTGAAGTACATCTCCAGATACACTGGAATGTTTATACAAGCGAGAAATCCATTCAGCTGTGAGTGCCCGGACATTACAGATCCTTCTCCCAGGTGCTGAACTGAATTGAAAGTTTTTTTTTCCAGTTGAACAGGTACAGAAGTACAAGTACATTGGAATAATTGCTGAGCCAATGTTCAGAGACACCAAACAAGACAGTAAAAAGACTATGATATACAGAAAGATGCATTCAGGAATACTATAAAATCACATAAATAAACATATTAAAATCTACAAAAGGCCCACAAGGTGCTTAAATGATGTGATAAATATGGTGCCTTGAGTGTCAGAAATAGTTGAGAGGGGTAATTTAAGTGTCTTTGGGGAGCCTTTGATGACATTGTGGGGTGTGGCTCAGTAGGCTCGGGCAGTGTGCCGTGGGCCGGAAGGTTGCCAGTTCTCATCCTATGGTCTGCAGAGTGATTTCAGTGCCCCTTAACACTTAGCTGCTCCAGGGACTGTCTGACCGAACTTTCCCAATTATTCAACACTTTGAATGAAGGAAACCAAACCAAAAGTTGAAGAAAGGAAACCAAAAGTTATCGCCAGGTAGCCAAATGTAACAATACATGGGCTTTTTCCCCACTTACATACAACTGGGTCCCCATCCCTGAAAGTCATGGTCATCCTTGATACACCAAAGCACACAACAACAAAATGTGTCCTCTGTACTTAATGAACATGGCAGGGGGCAGCTATTATTTAACACCTAGGGAGTCGTGCGTGAGGGCAGGACCTCTCACGGGGAACCTTAGTGGTGACTTGCTGGTTAGGGATTCAATCCAACAAATATTAAACCACAAGTAGTCCTCCCTATCTATTCAGCCACCACTACCTGGTCCTCATGTAAGAAGAACAACAGGGGAGGTAGCAGCTAGTAGGATGGTACTACACTGCACTACAAACAAACCCAATAACATCAGGCTGGATCTCTGGTACTGTTTCTGGGGGTTCTGTACTATTTAATATCACTAGACCATATGGTTAGCGTGTTGTTAACAGATAGCCATAATAGAGACTGACTGCATGTAGACTATAAATTAACTATGAATGATATTATTGAAAATGACTGTACTGTATCAGCTAATGCATTGGATAAATATTATAATAATATCATTACTGAACTTTGTCTTTAGGCCCTTGAGACCATTCATCGCCTAATACATCAGAGCTATCCCGTGATGAAGTCAGTTTTCAGGATCACCTAATTAATCAATTTCCATTGCCACTTATCCAGGTCCGAAATTTAGTGAGCCTGGCTTATATCCCAGTAACCACATGGCGCAAGGCCAGTCCATCCAGTACGGAACTGCATGCAATAAGGAAAGTTCAGACTCACTGTACATGTCTCGGGAAATGGAGATAACATGCACATACCCCCCCCCCACACACACAGCGACATACACACAGTGACAGAGACACAGCGGTCACAGCATTAGACCCTAAGCCACCATGCTGCCCCACAAATAAACTTTAAATATTCTTTGGGGTTTACATCAACACCCAAGCTCGAAGCCAACCATCAGAACCCAGACAAATCTGTGGTCTGGTCCAATTCATTGATCCATGTTCAATTCATCTCTCAGCACCATGACAACGTCCGCTAATCCATTAACATTTCAGCTTTATTAAGCTTTATTATTCCTGTCCATAGACGGACAAACATGATCGTGACAAAACTCACCTGTGTCTGTGGCAAAATGTTTTTATTAAAGAAGAAAACTATGTAAGCTATGGATTGAAATACCACGATTGTGGTAGAAATTGCATCTTGATCAAGATGTCCATCAGAGTTCCACATGGGGTTGACCTCTGCCCAGGAGTGATGGGGGAAAAGGCCAGACAGTGACATCACTCCTTAGGATTTGGTCTAGTGACCTACCGATTGCAGTCACAATGTCCTAACCCACTGAGCCGCACAGCGCCCCCATTGTGAGCCATAATGATCGTGATTCACACATTCATAGTAATCTCTCCCTAGTCCTCAATTGCTTTGCTTCTAACAGTCAGGAATTAATTTCCCATTTTCCTCTTGCCATAAAATAGTCTTCAATACCGTCTATTTAATATTATTGTTACTTCCAAACAAAACTTGGATTTTGCTAGCTAAATACCATTCTTCTTTAAACAAAACTTTTTGAAAGAAAAATTACACATCATTTCTGGACAAAATGAGAGTATTCTGCACAGCAGTTAATGACCTAGACACCTTATCGGCCCAGGAGGGTTCACTCTGCTCGTCTTAGGCTGAATAAAGCAGCAGGGGCTCTTCTTCAGCATATAAGCTGCAAATTCAGAAAACACAAATTTGTAAAACACAATGCAAATTCAGAAACACAAATTCGTAAAATACGATGCAAATTCAGAAAAAACAAATTCGTAAAACACGATGCAAATTCAGAAAACACAAATTCCGAAAAGCTGCATAGAAGGAAAGCACTTGCAAATCCCGAAGACATGCGGCAAATTAATAGACACGTTGCTATTGACAAATGCAGTGCAAATTTTGAAAGCGCATGCAAACCAAAAAACACTGCAAAACCACTCACAACACAACAGAATTTTCCGGGGGACAATGAAACGAGACGGACCATACACGAGAGGAAGCACCTCATATTTTAAGCTAGTTAGGCAGTCTTTAATGACAGATGTATGATGTACTGTTACGGTTAGAGCCATTTCACAATTAGTGCAGTCTTGCTAATAGCTAACTTCTCCCAAAAGCATAGTTGCTAACTACATTACCTTACATATTTGGAACCATGCAACTGAATAGGTTCAACTAATCAGGTTATTGATTATATGTATGAATATGTGTGAACATGTGTACACCTTAATCGGGCGATCGCCATAATCGTTTTATTCTCAATAAACTGATTATTGAATGCTCATAAACGTAAACATGTCATGATCAGCTAACAAAATAACACAGATCTCACTACTTTCTATCCTGGGATATTGTCCATCCTTCCATCTGTTCTGCTTAATTGTTCCCTGGAAACTCCCATTTTGTTGTAAGCAGATCTGCAGTGTTTTTTGTTTTGCCGCATGTCTTTGGAATTTGTAAAAATGTAAAAATGTTCAAAATTTGCAGCACGTTTTCGGAATTTGCAGCGTGCTTTCGGAATTTGTACGTTTTATGAATTTTCGGCTCATCGACATGGACCACTGTAAGTATGCCTAGTGAATATGCAGCATCTGGAATGAGCATCAACATTTCCACTCTAACATGTGCGAGTTCAATTATCTCTGACGCTGACAGGTTCTAACATCAATGAGGTGTTTCCTCAGGTCTGTTCCATCAACATGTACAACAGTGCACACAGCTGGCCCGACCGATTATCGTCATCGTTCGCTTAATTTCCGTCCGCGACAAACACATCCTTTCAGCTTGAGTCAGTCACGTCAGATGTGCATTTATTCAATCTGTCAAACCATATTGTGATATAGACACATAAAGGTCAAGCCGGGAATGATGCCTCGTACTTTCATCGGCGTTGAGCTTCCTGTCGTTTCCGACCTTGCTCAGGATGCAGGGCAGATGTATATGTTTGTGATGCTAATAGTTGATTGAGAGTTATGTCCTGTCCTACTCTTTTGTTCGTAAAAATACATGTAGAGTTTCGGGGGCTGTCGGCCGTGGTACCTGTATAACAATCAACAAGGCACTCCTGTGTTGAAGGGTGACGTCAACAAACGTAGAGCTTGCAGAAGGACCTTATCGCCATGAAAATAGTGCAATGCAAACTTTAAGACTGTCTGCGGCCTCTTCAGCACAGAGACAACTTTCCACCTGCCGTCCGTGTGTGTAAACACAGCCCGAGCCCCTAAACCCCTCTGGACAAAGAGCGCAGGGGGATCTCCCTCATTAAATGGTTTTTGTCACTGTATGTTTAAGTCTGTCATCACCAAGTAAATAATGCGGGGGCTGCCAGGCCTGTTATCTAGTTCCACTGTGCCGCTGAAAAGGGATTTCTCTCTTTTTTCATGCTGCTGAAACCAGCCAGAAAGAATGGGGAGGTTTATCTTCAAAGGCAAACTGGCTTTGTGTGTTTCAGAAACTCTCTCCAAATCAGGCGACCTCAGTCTGGGATCAGAAGCAGAAGGCGGATCATTTGCAGAAAGTGGGACTGTCACGCTATTGTGGAAGTATTCATAACATCAGAACTCCGACGCTCTTCATTTTTCCAAGACAGCCGTTCGGTAAATACAGCCATTGATCTGCAGGAATTACAGATAATAACTTGCCTGCATTGCCTTATTTCAATCACGTGTTTGTGTGAATAGTAACACTATACCATCCTCGTTCTCCTTATTACACACACAATGAAAGATCATTTTAATATAATTTATAAACTGAAAAATACGTTTCCATTACAAACAGTGACTTGTGTTTCACATTATCTGTTCTGTCGCTGTGATACTCAAAGCAATTACAAAAAGAAGCAGGTTTGGACAGCATCATGGTCGACTGAAGTGTCAAAACACTGGTAGCGAAGCGCCAGCTTAAGTCATTATGCTCCACCCAGCTCCGTATGCCCTGACTTATCTACCCAATGGGAAAGCAGCTTTAATGTGAAACAGGCCTAGGAATCACAGTGAGCCAGTGTTAAGCATTCTGACTGGTTGACACAGAGGAATAGTTTTCGTTCAGTAGGGGTGTGATTCACTCAAATGCTAGCTTGAAGGTGGTCTCACCCCTTCTGGTTGACTTGTAGTGTTTGGGGGAGCCCTCAGACAGCCTTGGTGATCAGGGGTGGGTTTGTTGTTTGTGAGACCCCACTGAAATAGCCCGCCCACCCCGTCATATGTTTAAGAAACTCAATAAATAGGTAGTGAGTAGACTCAGAAGATATAGCTATAGCTAGGTGGTTAGCAGAACATGCTGCTTCAGCATCTCCCACATAAGGAAAGTGTTTATGTTAATACTTAGTGTAGTGTCTTTCTACCCAACAGGGGGCTAAATCACACGGGCCCCCATGAAAATGTGTGGTTTGAATGGTGGTTAGCACTGCCACTGCAATTCTGCCTAGCATATTAACATATTAATGCAGAGTGGACACTGGAAAAACTTGTCAGGCTCAAATTCTAAGTACAATAGGTGTGTAAAGTAAAATCACCAGCACACAAATGAGTGATTGTACATTTTACACCAGTAGAATAATTGTACAATTTACACTAAGCTTTTGGGAGTAATGTTAATCATCGCAATATTTCTACATCTTCTGCTTGGTTCCTGCTGCTAAGCTGCTAAGCTTCATGCTTGCAGAGCTGAGGGCTGATAACAGACACGAACCAAAACCATAAGCAACAACACTGACATGATAATAATAATATTAATATTAATGATAAAGTACCTTAGTATTCTGTTTTGCATTCTCTTTCTTAGCCAATTAACACCGATTCCTTGCTGCAGAAGTAACCATAGTGATGCTGCAATCACATTAAGCATTGGCTGAATACACGTATTACTTTTCTTGCTTACACAATCTTGGAGATTTTTCTTTGAGCATAAGTGCATCTCCCAAATGAAAACAAAAAATCACTGTTGGGTCAAAGACTTGTGTCTTTGAAGCCCCTAAACTTTGGATCTGGAAGCAGGTGCTCTTTGGTTCCGCGCGATCGTCATGTTTCATTCCCCGGCTTTCCTGGCGAAAATGCAACCTTTGGGATCGCCCCCGATGTAATTCCCTGCTTGTGCTTCCTGGCTGGGGTTACAAAAAGGCCACGGTGGGTTTTAATCCATGTCGACGCTGAGTGTCACAGGGCAATTTAAGAGCTTGGACAAGCAGGACGACAGGAGGACTGAGTTACGGCTCCCTGGACGCTTAAATCCTATGTCTTGTCCAGTAAAGAAGTATTGTGGAGACATCGCACTGACATGATACACTGCGCTCAAGCTTTTCCATTCTGTCCGAGAGGCCAACAAGATATTTTCCAACAACAAGCTAATGTCCCATACTTGTGTTTGTTTTCTTGTTGTACGTCTCATACTTTTATTGTATAATTTAGATAATGTAGCCTCTGTTGGCAGGAAAGCCAGATTATCTTATGTTATGGTTAATTTAACTTTATATTTAACACCGTTATTTTGAATACATATTGACAGCTTTATGTGTGTTGATTCCTACAGAGAAGAGCGGCTACACAGTATGGGCAGATCTAACCGAGAGAGGGCTAGTAACTGATTATCATCTGACACTAAATAAACATAAATTGATGTGTTATTAGCTAACAATAGTTGTAATTTATAACTTTTTATACCTTGTGTAGGGGCCAGGAGATCGTTTTGCTCCTGAAAATGATAAAATATCACAAAATGATTGACAGAAGCAGGGTACCGCCTCTGCATTTCAGCAGGTCTCTCGTCCTGCTTGCCTTTCGCCGCAGTCTGACGGCGACGCGTCTCCGCGGAAGCTGGATGATGTACGCCGTGCCGCGTGTCCTGTACTGACAGATGCTCCAGATGTGCGGGGGGACAGGGGGGCTGCGGGTGCACTCCATGGGCGCCGGCCCAAAGAACAGATGGTTTATCTCTCACATCATTTGGTCCGCGGTGTCAGTGCCACATCCAGCCATATGTGGGGAGGGGTAGAATGCGAGCCATTCATAAAGGCATCTAATATGAAAAATGCCAATAACAGGAAGCGATTATCTGCGGGCTGGAGTGTCCTGAAGGTCAAGGCGTCATTACTCAGGGGATGACATTGTGGGTGGAAGTATTTCACCCACCTAGTATTCCTGGGGTCCCACTCAAAAAGTCACCTTGGGGCCCTGCACACCCCCCTAGATGTATAAAAAATATGAAATGATTAGCTAAAGATTAGATTCTGAAGATCATAGCTAGCTAGCTATTACATATTCTCACGTAAGTTATCATCGCCTCTAGCAATTCATATTTCAAACACTTATCTTGGCAGAAAGCTAGATTCAAACCTCCCATCCTGGAGGTATGAAACGAGAGTGCTATCCAATGAATCCATACCACCTTTACTACTACAATTACAGTACCATTTTCTTAAATGCTTTGACAATACTGTCAGCCTGTGAAACACTCCATTTCAGGTAAAAACATGATCTGGTGACACATCTTGAACAGATGTAAAAACAGACTTTAAACCTCTATGCTCCTCATATGGTAAGGAGCTACAGAGCGATAATGGACGCGATTATGCACACACAAAGTGTCGTTTTAAAAAGGCATAACTGTCAGTGCTCATTATCTCGATTCATTTCACATGTTGAAACCCGAACAGCAGAGAGAGTGCGAGAGAATGAGTGTGATCCCAGAACAGGTCGTGTCTGGTCAGTGAATTTCACACGTGAAGGTCAATCCTACACTAGTCTCATTGCTTGGTGTAGCTATTTCCCCCGAAAGCAACTTATACGGCCTACCTGTGAATCCACCTGATATAAAACACACATAAATTAAGATGCTGTTCAGATTAAGTTCCCTGCTTAAGGCTAATTAGCTTGAATAACAAATCCTTTGGTTACAGCCAAACACACCAGTGCCCTATAAAATAATTACAGGATTGTTTTCTGGTTTGGCAGTGGGGACGTGGGGACACAAAGTGCTCACATCAGAGTGGATTTAATGTATCGCTCCACCTGCCTGGAGATTTTCCCATAGCATGCTGTTGGGGGTATTTGCTTGGCTGTAAGAGGGCGTGGTCTCCTTTGTCACTGCCCCCTTTTTTTCAAACTAAAGGTCACGAGATGCACAATGCCACCAGCTGGAGAAGTGATAGCTATGTGTCCATCATCTGTTAGGGGTGTGACTCAGCAGGTTAGGATTCTGTGATCAGAAGGTCACCAATTCAAATCCCAGGGTCCACTTCACTGCTGGGCCCATGATCAAGGCCCTCAAAACCCAATTGCTGCTTTCTCTAAAAAAGTATATTGCTTTCCATAAATGTGTCTATTAAATTTCAAGAAAAGTTAGGAGAGTAAAGCATTTACCACTTTGTTATGTTGCTGTTCCTTTTCACAGCACCCAAAAAAATGTTTAGGGACTGAAGACACCAAGAGCCAGATTTATTAAACAGGCCAAATTAGGGTTACGGTTAGGCAAAGCCAAAAAAAAAAAAAAACAACAATGAAGTGGCCAGTTCTCCAGGTGATATAAAATGTAAACATGGACTCAGTCAGTTCTTTTAAATAATGAGGGCGCGGGTAACCCACCACCAGCACAGATGCAGCATGTGCTCTGAATCCGTGTGCCAATTAATCCATTATACTGGTATTAATTTCCCCTATGGTATGTATTTCTCATATACCGCTAAACCATAGCATTGTTAAAGCAACAGCTGTCACACCTTATATACATTTTTTATTTGCTGCTATAAGCACTATGGATCACTGTGCAGTGCGGCACACATTCTCTATTGAGGGCAGGTAGGGACTACAGACAGGCCCGTCCGGCACCCGCACCCTCTTCTTCCTCTGCCAAGCCTTTGTGATGCGTGCAGAATGTGGTTTCGCATTGTCTTGTAGAAATATGCATGGGCGTCCTTGGAAAAGATGTCGTCTTGCTTCAAGATCACAGAAGTGTGAGTTACCTTTGCCAAAGGCACTGACACAACCCCATGCCAAGACAGACCCAGGCTGATGTGCTTGTTGCTGGTAACAGCTTGGGTGGCAGGGTTGCCAACTCTCACTCAACTGGTATAACACTCACACACGTAAAGTTAAGACAAATCAATATTATTCCATTACAAACCTAATATTAGCTACATAAAAAACATTGAAGTAGTTTGTCAGCCTACACACTATTTACAGGGTAATAAAACTGTTACATACATGTAAATGCATGTGCAGATGCTGATGCCAGCTAGCTGTCCAAAGTTGGCAACCTTGGGATGGTCCAATTCTTCCAAAAAAAGATTTCCGATACTGATTCTTCTGAACACAATACACCTTTCCACTGTGCGATTGTCCATCCCTGAGCCCAGAGAAGCCGGCGGTGCGACATAGGGCTGTCTTTAGGCACAGTAACATTTTAACCTGTGTTTTTGGATATAACGACATACTGTAGGGCTTAACAAAGGTTTGCTAAAGTA
>JAODKN010000039.1:12669304-12683248 GCA_026774425.1 Petrocephalus zakoni | reverse complement strand
ATAGACCTTACCAGGGAGGCTGAGGAGTGTGATCCCCCTATAGTTGGAACACACCCTCCGGTCCCCTTTCTTAAAGACGGGCTCCAGCACCCTGGTCAACCAATCCAGAGGCACCGTCCCTGATGTCCATGCGATGCTGTAGATGCATGTCAACCAGGACAGCCCTACAATATCCAGAGCCTTGAGGAACTCCAGGTGGATCTCATACACCCCGCGGCCTGGTCAATGAGAAGCTTTTTAACCACCTCAGTGACCTCCGCCCCAGAGATAGAGGAGTCCACCCCCAAGTAGCTAGATGTGTCGTTGTCATTATAGAAAGTCAATGACGAGCACAGAAGTCCAATAACAAAACACCACTCGGGTTCAGATCGGGGGGGGGGGCGTTCCTCCAAATCATGTCACTTCAGGTCTCACTGTCATTGCCCACTTGAGCATTGAAGTCCCCCAGCAGAACAAGAGAGTCCCCAGGTGAAGCGCTTTCCAACACCCCTTCCAAGGACTTTGGCATATAGGCGCAAGTCACAGTCAGGACTCGTCCCCCCATCCGAAGGCCCACTCCTGCTCTGTGCCTCTCCCCACAAGCAACTCCAATAGTAGAAGAGGGTCCAGACCCCCTCAAGGAGACTGGTTCCAGAGCCAAGCCATGCATCGAGGTGAGCCCGACTGTATCTAGTCGGAACCTCACAACCTCGCACAGAGAGGTGACATTTCATGTCCCTAGAGCCAGCTTCTGCAGCCAAGGATCAGACCGCCAAGGTCCCGGCCTTCGGCCACCGCCCAGCTCACACTGCACCCGACTTCCTTGGCCCCTCTTACTGGTGGTGAGCCCATTGGAGGGGGGACCCACTTTCCTTCTTCGGGCTGTGCCCAGCCAGGCCCCATGGGTGCAGGCCTGGCCACCAGGTGCTCGCCAACGAGCCCCACCCCCAGGCCTGGCTCCCATAGGGGGGCCCCGGTGACCCGCGTCTGGGCAAGGGAAACTGTGCATCCGTGTTTACATTCATCATAAGGGGTCTATTGCGCCGCACTTTGTCTGGTTCCTCACCTCGGACCTGTTTGCCTTGGGTGACCCTACCCAGGGCATAAAGCCCCAGACAACTTAGCTCCTGGGATCATTAGAACATGCAAACCCCTCCACCACGATAAGGTGTCGGCTCCAGGAGAGGCCTGGGGAATTTCCTAGTGACAATTATTTGTAGTTGGATATCAGACCAAGATAGCAAATATTTGCAAAACATTTTATTGTACAAGCAGTGATCCATTTTCACCTATCACGACTGTTCCTACCCAGACAGGTAATCTATAACTGTCTCACTGAAGGCAGGAAAAACATCTACAGAGCATTAATAACAAATACACACAGTACCAAGAGTACCACAACTCCGAATATAGATAACAAATGTTATAGTACATACTTCATGCAAGTCTGACTGGTGCTTCATGTTGCATTATAATGTTGAGGTAGGACGTGTTATCACGGGCATTATATGTATACAGGAGAGTCTGTAAATTTTCCCAGAAATCAGCGTAAGGGTGGCTCTAAACAAAGATGGCTGTGATCAGTGTGACTCGGCTAATAATAAGCAGACAGTATGTCTGTATGATGCCTCTGTGCTTCGGGAGTGTAATATACTGCGCTGGGGAGGCAGGCTTCCGAGCCAGAGGACGAGCAGATCATGGCACCATTTATAACCGTAACAGCTGCGCATGGATTTCCCTCCTCCTCCGCTTCCAGGATGGAGCCTCCCTGCTCAGGCGAGAGGAGAGCCTGAGCACTTGCCGCACGCCAGCTTGCAGGCCTCAGCCTCGGGGCTCTTTGGGGATTCCCCCACGGGTTCGACTCGTCTGTTCCTGCAGCCTCCCGCATGCAGCCCTCGGTACCAGCTGGTGCAGCCTTGTGGATATTTAGCACATATGATGATATGCACTTTTGTTTTGGAAGAAGCTCTTTAAACAACAGTTAATATTAGTAAATAGGATCTTTTCTTTAAATGCAGCTGGTCTGAAAGTGACTTTTTAAGGACTGTAGAATGCCAGTGCTACACGGTACTGTACCATACTACACTATACTATACTATACTATAATATGCTATACTATACCTCCAATATCTAAACTGCATTTATTATTCAATGATAGCATGCTCAATCAACTGCTGTATAGTAAAGTATTTTTATAGTATTTTCTTTTTGTTTATTTAAATAAATTCTCATCCACTGATAATGACTTTCTCATCCACTGATGTGACTTTTACTTTGTTTGTCATATGTTACAACACATGTGATACAGTGGTACCTATATATATATATATATATGTATATGTATATATGTATATATGTGTGTGTGTGTGTGTACTGAAGGTCCCCAAAGGAAAGCTTCAAAATACCTTCAAAAGTCTGCTTTTTTTCCCCGTAGTCTAGTTGTACAGCTCCATCTATAATGCATGAATGACTATTTCAAAGCCTTTTTCCCCCTCAATAGCTTCTATTAAATCTCAAATGTACTCCGAAGCCACACTAAGAATTACAGCCGAGGTCAAATTCGTTTCCCCAAAGTCCCGGCGTTGCCTGATCACGACGTAGTCGCCCGGTGCTTATGAAATGTAAACAAAGCTCAGATTCAGCATAAAAACGATGAGGTTATGTGATCAAAGCATTGGTGGTGCTGCGAAGCAGGCTATCTGTACTTGGTCAACTGTGAGGCCTACTCGTTAGGCTTTGGGGCTCTTAAGCTGAGTTTCCTGTTCACATCCCAGAAGGAGAGTTGCTGTTGTATCACAGGCAAAGATATACAACATGATTTCCAGAGGAAATCAGAAGAAGAGATGTTAATGAATGAGGAGGTCTATACAGGGGTGGTGCCACAGGGCCACTGGCCACAGCTGGAAGCTGATTGGTCCCCACAGTGCCATCTCTCCTGTCACCCTCCGATTCATGACATATCATTGGCTAATGGTAAGTTGGCTCCTCTGTCTGAATTATGGTCCTTCTTATGCCCCCCATCCAACAAAAAATCCTACTATCACATCGTATTGTGCAGTAAAACTGTTCACCCTGGTTTCTTCTCATTTATTAGTTCACATTTTTCATATTATTAGTTTTACACATTAGAAAAGGATTTATTATATGCTGTACATATGACAATAAGCTCCTGCATCTTCAATCAAAGTAGAGTTATGGCATATAATGATGGTGTATAAAACAAATATGTAAAATATAACACAGTCCATCCTCAACACACATGCTGTGTGTAGCCAGTTTGTTGTGCCTGCAGTGGAGCCCAAAGCCAGGACAGATGTTCCCATTTCCTTGGTGACTAAACCTAATTACAAGGAGGAGAAGGATGGACTAAGGGGTGGGCAGCCATCGTCAGCAAGCGGGGTAACGAGCTCCATCCGGGCGCGACTCATTCGGATCACCAAAAAGGAGCCGGCCACTCGCCGGCCGGGTCAGTCCAGGCAAGTAGACCAGAGGAATGATTGATTTTTGCTTATGCAAATGCGCCTTCTTGTTGGGGTTAAGAGAAATTCAGAAATTTCAGAAATGCTCTACATGCTTTCTCTTCTAAACAAACCAAGGGTCATCCCTATTTACAGTGAAAGCAACTTTTAGCTGTTGAGGTTACAGTATATCAGTGGGGGGGCAGAGAGGGTGACAAAGGTAGAAGTTGTTGAACAGGGGTGGGAGGGGTGATGGGGGGGTGAATTTAATTAATTACTCTTTCACATCAATGTGGGCTTATTGGTCAAGCCTGTGTATCAGTAAAATACAAAAAAATATAATAAATAAAAAAAAATTGACATAATTCATTTGCTTTCTAAAAACTGCTACTCATTGGCTCCCGTGAGTTACTAATATTTTGTGGGTGACGGGTTAGTGAGCACTACTTCATATACATACATCTTTGAAGCAAAGGTTGGCTGGTTATTCCCGTTTGTGATAAACCCCGACACACCCCGCCATGTCCTCCTCACCAAAACCCAGTCGTGCATCCAGCAACTGCCAGGAACAGTGCGGGGTTTACATTCCTGCAAACGATTGTTTATTAGTCTTGTGTCTCAACCAACAACACACAGCCCCCCCCCCACCACCCTTGTGGATTTCCTGTCTTGGAAACAATTAACCACAACTAAAATGACTAAAAAAGAGGATGCTGGAGGGTAACTGGTATTCCAGGCACATGGGGTTACGGGCACGCGTGCTACCCATGTGTTTCTATGGTGCTCTTTGTCTCCACATTCAAATGGATTTCCTACTCTGGTTGAGAACACGCTGTAGCTCCAGTGAGTCTGCATGTGGTTACATGAGCGTCTGGTGTCAGACTGGACATCTATCTGGGGGATTTTTTTTCTCATTTGTACAGGTACTTTGGAATGTGTTGTTTCACATATCCAATTAACCTCTCCTTTTTAAAGACACACACAGGTGAGAGCGAAGCTTGGGGTCTGAGCACAGGATCAGTTGTCCATCCAGTACTCTAGGAGTATGTTTCGGGGGTTAAGGGTCTTGCTCGAGGGCCCAACAGAGATATGGCTACTCAGCCAAGCATGAGATTCAAACTGGAAACCTCCTGACCGCATGTCTAACCCACTGAGCCACACACTACCCCCCTATATTTTTTGTCAGTGGTAGGATTTGAACACACAACCTCATGGGAACCGAAGCCTTAAGCTAGTGCCTTAGGCCACCGGGCCCAAATAACACCCACCTGCCCCTGTACTCCAGCTATGCTCACATCTACACTCAATCCATCTCTCACAAGGGGCACGCCATGGTCCAAACATCCAAGTTGCCGTTTCTGACATGGGTTCCCATCCTGATCAGAAGGATCACTCCCCGATGCACTGCGTTCACCTGGCTGCTGAAGAAGGCACAGGCCAGCCGATGTGGACTGACCATGCTCAGTGGAGACCTGGAGGACGCGCCTCTCGTATTCGCTGTGGACATATTTACGAGGGCCCAAGAGTCCAATTCATCAACAAGGCCCTGACCTCTTGTTCTATTCCCAGGGTTCTTGTATAGACTCGTCAGAAAATAAATGTCATTCCTCCCATCTGGGTGGGCTGGGAGTGCAGGGGGGGCGGTCACACACTCCCTATGACCTTCCCGTAACCCTGGTTACTGAATCAGACATCCCACATGCACAGCAGCCGAGACGAGTCAGGAAATAAGTCACCGTCTCCAGTGTCCATACTCGACCATTGATTCCCTTCCTTACCTGTAGGGGGTGCTGGTTTTGGGGACCGCCGGCTCTGTTTCCTCCCCCCTCATGAACTTAGGGCCTTGGCCAACCTGCAGAAATGCCCTTTCCTTCCTGGGAATGGGCCCCGCTTCTCCACTCCGCATCGGTCTTTCTGAGCGATTCGTCTCGGCCCGTGTGCGGCGTGCAAGGTAACCTCATTTTGCAGGTTAATAAGGGACTTTGGACCGCACTATTTATAAACCACATTAAAAGCCTTCGGCTGTCCCCCAGCTTATTTCCCAGCTGAGGGTTTTTTTTTTTTTTTTGGTTCCTTTTTTGACTTTTAATGCGCCACAGCCTCTCTTTGGCCTGGATTGCGGAGCGAGGAAGAGCTGCTTCTCAGCAAATGCCGGGGAACGCACATCAGTCCTTCTGATGAACCTCACGCGGCTGGATGCTGTCGTCCTTTAATTCCGCTGATTTATGGGCCCTTTTCTGCAAGGCGCTGGTGCTGTTTGAGAAATATTTGGTCAATTTAAAAAGGTAAACATACATTATTGGGTTCTGCTACTTATTAGTTGTTAGCTATTGTAGGAAATGACACAGGTGGACTGATGGATGGTGCGAACGGAAGCTGTGAAAACTTGCATTCATGGCGCATAATAATTTATTCCTTATGAATATCTACAAGGGTAACACTCTCATAAAATATGAGATAATCCCAGCTCCTGTATCTGTATTTAAAAATTCTGAACAGTTAGTCCTACCACAATACACAAGAAAGCCTTAAGTTTGGAAGCATGTGCGTATGAATGAATGAATGTGTGTTTGCATGTGAGTGTAAGCATGACTGTGCTTATATGTCCTTTCCCTCCACTTACTATGCGCATAAAAATTACCCAGAATACCATGCAACACAAGACCAAGGCACTGGAAGCTTGGGACACAGTGTTTTGGAACATAGGTTTCTGGATGAAGACATGGTTTTAGAAGACAATGGCCTTCCAAAGTGGACAATGGCCAAATAGCTGCATGCACTCGCGCCGATAGATATGCTAATGAATCTCAGCGCCGCTGATTAACGACTTCCCCACTGTCACCCTGGACGAGGTAAACTGAAATTACTTGGAAAAAAAGGAAGATTAAAGGAGAAACAGAAGCAGGGCCTGGATGAGCCGTCCATGGCCACCGATTGTTAGCATCACCTCTGCTGTAATGCTGCATTTGCTTGCAGAACTGTCAGTTCCAAGGACAGTTGTCATTTTTCAAAAGTCGCTGATAAAAAGGTTGCATTGAAAAGGTTTTCTTTTCATTAATAACTGACTGGCAGATTCTCCAGTTTTATTGGTCTGTTACAAAGCCTGCATTCAGGCTTCAACATTAGCTTCCACCTTGCCGTCTTCTACTTCATTGTCTGCTTGCCTTTGGCCGCTACATCAAAAATGAATATATTTGTTATGAAATTGAAATAGTCCATCTTGACAAGTCCTTGGAGGATACTGAGTTACTGAACAAATATACCAAGACAGCGGGCCTGACTCTAATGCAGATTGATTGGTAGGTAGGGCAAGAAGAAACTAGTTAGTTCTGGTCTGTTAACTTGTCTCGCTGACCCAACACTTCAGGTGTGTAGAGGCCCAAGATCTCAGGGTCGCTTTGGAACAAAGCACATGGGAATTTTACTTACACAAATATGTTCTGAGGGCAGAACAAAAAATGACTGGTTCAAAGTGATAACCAATCAGATTGTAGATGAGGCAGGTTCAAGCAACCGAAGGAGGAGGGACCAAGACATCAGACTGGTTAGTGTGAGTAGCGGGTTCGAGGACTGACTTCCAGGGCTACTCATGGGGCAGCAAGGAAGGTGACACTGTGAAGTGTAGCCACAACTTTGTCAGTGTAGACAGGGGCAGGTTTATTGTTTTCTGGGGTCCCACTAAAAAAGTCACTTCTGCACCCCCAAAAGGGGGCCCCCAAACCTCACGGCCCCACAGAAATTGCATATTTTGAGGGGTGTTATACCCCACTGCTAAATGTATTGGCTAGGGTAGGGGGTATGTGATAGGTAATTGGGGTGGGTGTTCTGGGGTCTCCAGGAGAGGAAGTGTTAGGGACAGGATGCTCCTTGCTGTCTCTTGGGGACACTTCTCTCATTGGTGATCATCTATCTGACAAGTGGTAAAACTCACGGCAGCCTCTCCATAGCAGGATCAGGATTGGATTATTGTAAATATAGAAGCCTATTTCTGCATCCCTCCCCCGACCCCACACACCCACGCACATACACTTGTGTGAGTTGGTCGGCTCCTCAGAGGGGCGAGGTCCGTGTCTCACTGGTACTGTACTGTCACCAACTGCCGTCAGCAGACACACGTCCGGCCATATCCGTCACCCCTGCTCTCCTGTGGGACTGGAAGGCGTCTGCTGCTTTGTCCCCCCAGCGGTGACCCCCAGTCACATCATCATTCCTGTCACATAAGTATTCAAACTCTTTCACTAAGCCTGTCGCTTACAGTACAAATGACTTCCCCTTGTTCAGTCCCCCTAGTCTTTAACCTATTTTAAGCAAAATGATGTACTTTCGACAACTATTAAACGTAATATAACTGAAGATTCTCGCCACCTGCATGTTCGCTTCCCGCCGAGCTGAAGGGTCTCATGCTTTAAAATATATTAAACTCTGCCTTCCATCCCAGCCTGAGCACATTTCAGCATTGCTTAGACCTCTTATTAGTATTCATCTAAATGTCACAGCCCTGATATTAAATCGAAGCGAAAATTTACATGAGCAGCCGTCACAGAAAATGTTTTAATAAAAACGATTTCTTTTCATCTCCATCTCAGGGTACTTTCGATGTTGGAAAGTATTTTATCACGTCCCTTTATTTGCCCTTGTAAGAACCTACTTACGAATTGAGAAACTAAAAAAGGCGTTGCTGTTACTGACATTTATCTTGCTATTCGGGTCAAAGCAAACGAATCGTAAATATGAGACAACATGCAACAAACCAAGCGTGCTGCTTACATTAAGATCCATCTGACGAGAATTCGGCTCGCTCAAAAGCTTTTGGTAAAAGGGATTTTGCAAATGACAAAGCGCGATCTGGAAATATGGGGATCGCACTGAAGACGTGCATCCATCGTTTGACGTTTCACTGGTGCACATGCTTGACCCGAATCATATCTTACTAAATTCATTAAAAAGCACCACCTACGCTAAATTACAAAGAAAGAAAGCCCCGTTTCCTCCCCTGGCTGTTTATTCCACGATGATATGCTGAGGATTCACCATATGGACAAAAATAAACTTGATCTAGAAAACCCAACAATAAAACCGCGCTCTTCTTTTGAATCCCTAACCATTCGGAAGCGATCGCTTATAATTTAACCTGAAACTTCGGTTTTAAAATTGTGCTGCTTTCTGAAAGGAGACGTGACCTGATTCGTCCCACCCAGGTCCAAGCTATTATCTCCGTCTTACCGGTATTGCGGCTATTTTAACTCATTCTATAAACCATTTTGCCATGGCAGAAGGTGGTCTGTTCTATATTATAAATATAAAATATTGCCATTTAACGTATACATATAATTTAAGAATAAATGAGACAGTTTTCCTCATCGATTTTTTATGAATGAAGTGTCGGACACGCCCACTGGCTAATGATCGGGTGATTGGAATGTTACCGGTTAGAACATAATTCCGTGGTTTCAGCACTGAGGACAGTTCCCATTGACCCCCCGACAGGCACTCTCCTGTATCAGTTTGAGCACAGAAACACATATGCATAGTACCACACTGATAGCTGAACTGAGGTCGCGATATGAATGCATTTGCACCCAGGTCGCGTCTATACACAAAGCCAGCATTCAGCACGTCGGCTTAAAAACGCGCGCCTATATCTCATACAAACAGCGACGGCGTAAGCGAAACAGTGCTGTTATTGGGTTATATTGGGTTCGTGGGAAAGCAACAGTTCGTCTCCTGTCGTCATCTGGGTGTTCTGTCGGTCAAAGTGGCATCGATGGGGGGCACATCACCTCCCTTCTGCACATAACCCCATATATATATATATATATATATATACACACACACGCAAGGAACACGGGTATGCGCTCCCACTGCATGCTTTGAGGTAACATTTTTACGGACATGGTTAAAAGATCTTTTTAAGTGTAACATAAAAAAGCCCCATGACTCACCGACACGGCACGCTCGCTGAGGATGGCAAAATAAAACCAAAAACATTGATATCGCGTTTGTTCTGTTTTATTACTTACAAAAAAAAAACATCTATCTTGTGTGTATAACTGAAGAACACAAATTTATTCCAGGCATTTCAAAGGTTTTGTGATAACAAATAACCATCGGCATCGGCAGAGTATATAAATGAACTTTGTGTGCCAGCGAGCACTGTTTAGGACCATTACAACCCTTTTTATTCAACAGTTATCAGCGCCTGTTTAAAGGGGGCGCGCCGCTGACGCGCGTCTGCGCACCGTGTTTATGTTGGTTTGGGCTTCAATTGGGCGACGGGCGGGAGTGCGCCCGGGATCGGCGCGCCGTGGGAGGGAGCAGGCATGTTCATATGCCTCTGTGTGCAGGAGGACCAGACAGAGGAAACGGAGGCACGGAAGAGGACGGAGGACGGCTCAGCGGCGGCGGCGGCGGCGGCGGCTGACTGGCGCTAGTTGGGGAGGCGCGGCTCCACCTGCCCCTCCACCCAAGCACCTGTATGGACGACCACCTCAGCCTTCTTCACTCGCCTCCGCCTTCGTCTGCCAAGCACCGAGGCACCAACGTCGTCAATCACGGCTTCACCGAGAGCGACCAGGAGACCATGACTGTGGTGGCTTGCGATAACATGCTGGAGGAGACGGCGGCTCTGCCTGGGCACCACTCCATAGACCGCTACGAGCCCGACCACGAGTGCTGCGAGCGGGTGGTCATCAACATCTCCGGGCTGCGCTTCGAGACGCAGCTGAAAACTCTGTCCCAGTTCCCCGAGACCTTGCTGGGGGACCCCAAGAAAAGGATGCGCTACTTCGACCCCCTGAGGAACGAGTACTTCTTCGACAGGAACCGACCCAGCTTCGATGCCATCCTCTACTACTACCAGTCCGGGGGGCGCATCCGGAGACCTGTCAACGTGCCCATTGACATCTTCTCCGAGGAGATCCGCTTTTACGAGCTCGGGGAGGAGGCCATGGAGAAGTTTCGAGAGGACGAGGGGTTCATCAAAGAGGAGGAGCGCCCCTTGCCCAGCAATGAATTCCAGCGCCAGGTCTGGCTGCTCTTTGAATACCCCGAGAGCTCGGGTCCGGCGAGGGGCATCGCCATCGTCTCGGTGTTGGTCATCCTGATCTCCATCGTGATCTTTTGCTTGGAAACTTTGCCCGAATTCCGGGACGATAAAGATCCGACCACCGTGGCGCCTATAATAAACGGGACGGCACCTTATATCGGGAGTCCCTTCTCGGACCCTTTCTTCGTGGTGGAGACACTGTGCATCATCTGGTTCTCCTTCGAACTGCTGGTGCGCTTCTTCGCCTGCCCCAGCAAAGCCACGTTCTCCAAAAACATAATGAACATCATCGACATCGTGGCGATTATCCCCTATTTCATTACGCTGGGCACGGAGCTGGCGGAGAGGCAGGGCAACGGGCAACAGGCGATGTCCTTAGCCATTCTGCGGGTCATCAGGTTGGTGAGGGTCTTTCGCATCTTCAAGCTGTCCCGGCACTCCAAAGGACTCCAGATCCTGGGACAGACACTAAAGGCCAGCATGAGGGAGCTGGGACTCTTAATCTTCTTCCTATTCATCGGGGTCATTCTCTTCTCTAGCGCCGTGTACTTCGCCGAGGCGGACGATCCGGACTCCGGCTTCAACAGCATCCCCGATGCCTTCTGGTGGGCCGTGGTCACAATGACCACGGTCGGCTACGGGGACATGCACCCTGTGACCATAGGCGGTAAAATAGTAGGCTCCCTGTGTGCCATCGCGGGCGTCTTAACCATTGCCCTGCCGGTGCCGGTCATCGTCTCCAACTTCAACTACTTCTACCACCGAGAGACGGAGGGCGAGGAGCAGGCGCAGTACCTGCACGTCGGGAGCTGCCAGCCGCTCTCCTCCAGCGAGGAGCTCAAGAAGACGCGCAGCACCTCCTCGCTGAGCAAGTCGGAGTACATGGTGATCGAGGAGGGCATCAACAGCGCCTTCAAGCAGCCCAACTTTGGCGCGCAGAACAACCAGAACTGTGTCAACATCAAGAAGATCTTCACAGACGTGTAGAAGTCAGAGAAAGCCGTGTAGATACCGCGACTGCTCCTTCTACCCCTAATAATCGTGCCGTGTCAGTGCAAGTCTTGTGTGGAAGCAGCGCCATAGGTATTTAAATGTGTCCTTTTGAGTCCATGAGCTGCCAGATTCACCCCATTCAATCGTGAGAAAAATAATAATTATAAAAATAATGATCATTGATAAAACATAGTTCAGGTCCTGGGTTCTGTAACACAACCCCGATACCCAGCTGTCCTTTGATTTAAGCGCAATACCTGTCAGCGTTTCTGATTTTATTATTATTATCATTATTAATTTTTTTTCTCCAAACAACCGAGGTGGTGTTTGCGTAGTGTTTTAAATCTAATCGTTACGTGGACATTAAGTTATAGTAAGTGAAGTGTATTTAATAATTATATGCGGTAACGTTTTAGCAAGCGAAAAAGTCTGAACAAAAACGCGAGGCGGTTGATCTTGAACAAAGTCTTCAATTCTAATCTCAGCTGAAGAATGCTTGGATAGGTAAAGCTCACGTGTAATTTTAAATTAATGTAATTGTTTTAAACAGGGGGAAAAGGCGCTGTATGTTAATATACACGCTGGGTCTCGCACGTGTGTCAGATCCGTATGAGATTTTATTTCCATTTAAGAGGGGAAGAGGGGAGCTTTTCCATACATCGTGATAGGAGACCACCCCTGACTTTCATGTAAGGGCAATGTGTCGATATTTTCCTAGTCAACGTGGCTTAATCAGGATCCAGACTCGGCTGCAGGTGCAAGGAAAAAGGCATTAGTGTCTGCAAGCGTCCTTCAGAGATTAGCGACAGCGACAAAAAAGGGGACCAGCGAAAAAACACGCCTTCCACTGGATGCTGCTAATCCCGCCTAGAGTATTACTGTCTCCATAGCGACCACGGTTTCCTGGGTAACCTCTCTAATGTTGCCATGGCACCTTTGTCTGTTTCCACAGTAACCTTCCAGATGGTTCTGACCCGAGATATTCAACCTCAAAGGCTCGTCTTGAAATTCTGGTACAAAAATGATATCATCATCAAAAAGTGTGCAAACAAACTGAGTAAAAGCTCAAAGGGGGGGAAATCAAGGATGGCGTGACTGTTGGACATTAGTCATGTCTTTAAGGAGGAGTGACATAAAGATTATCGTAAAAAATAATAATAAGTTGTGATTATGAATCACATAACTGCGGACACGTCTGTCTTTGTCAGCTCTGGTACATGGGGATCGGGACGGCGCCCAAGCGAAATTACTCTGATTGATGAAATTGTCACGGACAGTTACACACTGAGATGACAGGTACCTGAAAAAGGGTGAAGGTTCCGATCAAAGGGAAAAAAGAACTATGTCTTTATATGACACGTTCACAGGACGCGTCTGCACACCTTCCAGCATTCGAGGTGGGTATGCGAGGCTCGTTTATTCTCTCTGTTTTACGACCGCAGAATAAAGGTCATTCCCCTCCCTTTTCTTTATTTATTTTTTTTTTTTGAAAATCAAACTAAGTCAGACATACACGTAGAAGTAGCACAGCGCCTTTCAAAACCCCTGTGATCACTGCTTCCTCTCTGAGTTCCCAAGCCTATAATTGGATGCAAACAGAGCTTCCACGGCACAGATGATATTGATCTCTAGAGACGTGAGCTGTGGAAGTGTCTTGGCTCTGCCTGTGCTAACATTTAGGATTATAAACGTGATACAGTTTTAGGGAGGCGATGACATTGATTTCCAGACATTCCAAAAGACGGTTGCTTCTTTCTGTCTCAGAATGGGGAAAATGTAGCCATGATCAGGTTTAAGATTTCACCTTCGACATGATTACATTTGCCCTTCACAGATGAGGCGTGCGTTGTAGCATTAAATATTCATGGTGGGAATCTTAGAACAAAGCATGCTGCATTTTGGTAACTTCTAGCAATCCTTCATGAAGAATTTAAGTTATAAGAATTATAGCAATAACTAATGAAATACGAGATCGATTTTTTTTCCTTTGTGTTTCCCGTGAAGGCCTGTTTGTAAGATTACGTATGACTAATCAGTCTACAGCCCATGCTTTTACACATAACATCTAAACGCCTACTGGGTTGTAACGAAGCCTACACATTTTTGATGACTATATGTTGTGCCTTATTTATTTATTTAATTAAAACGCAATCTGCGGGAAAGACCCAAAGCGTGAAATCAGGGCAATGTGCGAGATTGAGGGGCGTGGCCACTGTAGTTGAAAGGGCGTGGCTCTGATGTTCCCCTGACCGCAGTTTGACTTTCTGCAGCTCCTGTGTTCTTCGTGCCGTTTTTATTGTTCTCATAAACTGCCCCTAGTTAAGAGAACACTATCTTAAACAGTTTGGTTGGATATTGTATGTGTGTCTTTTTGTGTTTGTTGGTGCATGTGTCAATTGTGTTTGGTTGCTCGTGATTCAGCATTTAGAAAAACAATATGTAATTCCATTAGGGCCTAAAATCCAAAAA
>JAODKN010000039.1:12661883-12669204 GCA_026774425.1 Petrocephalus zakoni | reverse complement strand
TCAATTGTGTTTGGTTGCTCGTGATTCAGCATTTAGAAAAACAATATGTAATTCCATTAGGGCCTAAAATCCAAAAATGACTATAGTATTATTTTTTTTTTGATAATTCTTACTATTATACTATTACTATAATACTTATTATTACATCATATTCCACTTTCCCCCCCACCTTGAAATGACATTGGTTTCATGTGCTGTCATAAAATGAGGCCTCTAGCCCCCTCTAGTGACATAATGTTTTATACCGAGGAGTTCATGTTCCGACCTTAGCATAACGCTCCTTTCGTGCTGACTTGGGTGACCCTTGTTCCTTCTTTAAGAAAATGTCATTGAGCACTCAGTGCTGAAATGCAGTGCTTGCATTGTTTGCCTTAAGTAACCATGCCAAGAATGAGTGGAGAGGATAGAGGTGGCCCAGAAGGGCAAACATTGTACGTTTTGTTTCTACATATTACGTGATCAATCTGCCATTAATGACTATGCTGCCGTCTCCGCTCTTAAAGGGCCATGCATGTATAATCCTGTAGTTCCCCAACCTCCAGTCTTGGTATTTGGTTAGCTGGTCTACAGGGTGCAGACTCAGGGAAGCTATGTTGTCATGTCCCTAGTGGACAAGGTCACTTTTAGATTTTCAGTGCTAACCTTTGCATTGCTTCTACTGAGGTATTTAATATTTAGTGTAGTGACTATTTGCGGCCAGCAGGAGGGCGCTGAACCTGGGGGGCCCCCCGGTAAATGATTGGAGCCGAGTCGGATCCTGGCATAGGCAAACTAGGCAGCTGCCTTGGGCCTGATATATATATATATATTAAAAATACTAAAAATATTAAGACCGCATATAACATTTAAATATTTATTTGCAGACAGAAACATAGCTAGCTTTAGCTATAGGCAGAATAGGTAGGCCTCCGAATGATGTGAAATGACGCTCAATTTTCTTGGTAGGGGGGCCTCTCAAGAAAAGCTGTGTCTAGGGCCCCCAAAAAGGTAGATTCACCCCTGTGGTTTGAGTGGAGGCAAATGACGTCACTGATGACAGAGCTGTTGTCTTGAACATCACCCCCCGTCTGGCCCCCCTCTCTGCACGCCCCATTCCCATGATCCTCCAGTGGCTTCCGTGCCCTTGTTATGATGCCTAAGGCCCCCAGTTTGCTGCCAGGATCTCTGGCTTTAATTCTGTTTGTTGAGCATCCGCAGCAAATGAGGTAAATAAAGAGAAAATAAAATAATCTAACTCTTGCAGGCTGGTATTTTGAGGGAGGGAAGTCCTTTGTGATTCATGCCTGGAAGCCCTCAAGGTTACTGAGAGACTCTTAAACAGCTTTTCTAAACTAAACCACCCAAATTGTTGTATATCACAATGAACAAACGGGTGGATCAGTAGAGCCAAGTAAAAATGAGTGCATAAGAATGAGATTAGTCTATAAAAATCTATATAATACAATTCTGCATTACCTGAACCTGACAAAAGAGAAATACGTTTTTATCTCAGCTAATTAATGGTTTTGATGAGTCTATTAATTTTATGTGTATTCTTTTCTGTAGCTGGTACCAGATACCAGAGTGCAAAGTGACTGCAAACATTTCATGCTAATATTGCTGTATAAATGCCAGGAGGAATTTCCCATGAGTACTTGCAGAATTGGGATTTGAGCCCATATCCAGAGGGAGGACAACAGCCTGGATGCAGCTCCTTAGATTTGTTAGCAATCCTGATATATGCACCCAGGGGCAAGTTTGATAAACAAACAAGAAACTGAAGTAGACTGTTTGAGCAAAGTACTTAACCTGAAGCATTCAGGTAAAATAATTATGAATTTCGGGTCAGAATCAGAATCAAAAAATATTCAAGGAATTTCTTTTGGTGCAGGAGGTGGCATGACATACCAAATAAACATAAAATTTCAACTTATATAAAAAAAAAACAAAAACAAAAGTAAAACAGAGCTATTAAACAGAAATAAGATGTGCACATAAAGAATAAGGGGACAGCATGATGGTGCAGTGGTTAGTGCCGTTGCATTACGTCCAGGTTCCGTGTTTGTGGAGTTTGCATGTTCTCCCCGTGTCATCAGGGGTTTCCTCCGGGTACTCCGGTTTATCCCCGCTGCCCAAAAACATGCTGAGGCTAAGTGGAGTTACAGAATTGCCCATAGGTATGCTTATGTGAGTGTGCCCCCCCATCCTGGGTTGTTCCCCGCCTCCTGCCCATAACTTCCAGGATAGTATCTTGATCCCCTGTGACCTGGAAGGATAAGCGGTTTCAGAAAATGGATGGATGGAATAAAGAATAACTGACCCGAACACAAACATCCAGTCCAAAACCCAATGTGATCTGAAACCTGCCACCGCAACCCACTCTTCCACTCTACGCCTTAGCTTTGTGTGCGTGATGCAGTTTGGACCTTGGGGAAAATGAACTGAAAACTCAAGTAAAGTAAATACAGGGCAACAACCAAATGCACAGTGCAGATAGTTTAAGTTATGCGCATAAAAAGTGTAACTTAAAAAGGTTAAGCTCTGTTCCTGTATTCAGAAAGTCGCCGGTTTAAGCCCAGCCTTTGCATGAGCAAGGCCCTTAACCCCCAGCTCCCTGGGTGCATCCAGAGGTTGCTGCCCTTCACAGCCAAGCTTGGTCTCCCAGAGAGCAAGGTTGGAGGAGGTGAGAAGAAGACAATTTCTCCACGGGGATCAATAAATTATTGCAAAAAAAAAAAAAAACTGAGAGGATCTGGTTCTGAAACTGATTTGAAATAATGTAGTAACAGCATCATATACAGGTTAACTGAGGTAAAATTTCATATCAAGTTAGCCACCCATCCAACCAGCCATCCATCCAATAATTTATCCATTGATCCATTCATCTCCCACCAGCTTGGAAGTGGGATCATGCAGTGTGCTCTGGATGGTCCTGGGGCTCTCCGTGTCCAAACTCCAAGCAGACGGCCCTTATACAGCTCAGGAATGACATATCAGCAGTATTTACACTCGCACGGCATTGTTAGTCCGGTCATGTCAGGCGGTGACGTTCAGCAGATCGGCATGTTTCCTTTCGCGATGTCCGGGCAGCCTGCCTGCTCGCTCCTTTCCAGCTCAGCATCTGAAGGGCAGCGCTTAACCTCCCAGTCTCCCTGTGCTCATCCTTTTGTTCCTGAGATAATTTTAGTAGAAATTGTTAAATATGTTGACATAATGCCCATCTATTAAATATTAATACTGTTTAGAATCTACTGGAGTGTTTTGAAATGTCCATGCAGGATGCTGGATAAATGGTTGAAAAAATGTCCATCCAGCATGCCTACGACTTGCAATCATTTTTCACATAGTTTGCACAGTCAGTCCTGCTGCAACGCGTGACATCACATGGAATCGCGTCTATATTTGCGCCATTTTCAGTCAGAGAGAGAAGCGCTACACAAACTACAGCTCATAACGTCCTATTTGTGAACGAATGGCTCTATTCCACTAGTACTTTTCAGTGAATCGGTTAAACTGTTTTTCATATCTAAAACAATCAAACTTTTCTGTACATCCACACATTGCACAGGTCAAAGACTTAGATTCTACTTTTTTTTTTTACCAAATTATCATACAGCAACATTTTTTTTTTGTTTTAATTAACGTCCATTTGCTTTTCGTAGACTGTCTGTAGCTATGTTGCCTTTGGTGCCCCATCTGCATACTGTGGTACTTGTGCTGTGTTCATGCCTGGCCGACTGGCGGCTTTGGCTCACTACTCATGACTAATAATGGCCAGAACGATACGTCATGAACCATTTGCTGTACTTTGTGACCCCACTAGATGGTGCTCTGTGTTCAGAAAAGGGCTCAAATCATGCCCCAAAGTAAACCAATAACATCATCTAGTGGGGTCAGAAAATACAGCAAGTGGTTCATGAAGTGTCGTTTTAGCCATCACTACTCCTGACTCTGCAATTGAGTTAGTGAGTTTGGCAGGTTCGGTTGAAGCGTTTACTAGGCAATTCTGGTGAGACTGATAAGACCCGTAGGAGATGTTGTTATATAATTTTTTGATGTATTATTATTATTATTATTATTATTATTATTATTATTTCTTTTTCAAAATGCATATAATTACATTTTTGGCCTCAGGTATTATTGTTTTTATTATTTAATTCATTTTGGTTGGGGCAAGTTACTGCTAAGTTCCCCCAACCGTATTTTTCTCATTGGATATGTGAATTTTAGTGAATGCAAGGTTTTTCAGAAACATATTAGTCATGTTGTAGCAGGACTGACTGTCGTCAGGTTTATCTACACTGTTTTGTGCAGCAACCTGCTAGTGCCTGGTGTTTAACCTAAAGGCCCTTGTTACCTGTCAGCCTATGTTCTCTTGTTTGACTCTTGCCTCCTTACGTTCCACAGGCCTGAAGTGGGAGTCGGATGAGCCTCTTTACAGCTTCAGCCACAGTTCTTGACAAACTTTCATCCCGGCTGCTTCGCTTAAACCCACTTGAAGAGAAACTTCAAGCCAAGACTGGTGAAGACCTGACTGATGGATGTAGCCCTGGATGGTTCTTCATAGACTAATGGACAGACTCAACATATTCAACAAACGTAGGCGGATCCATGAACACAACTGCAGACCCAAGGTCCACGCCTACATACCACCAAACATGGGCCAGGCCAAGTGTGCATGGCCCATGGATATAACCGGACTCCTTATACCAGACTGGTGTTAACAGAACATTCTTCATCAAACTGGCTGCATTCCCATTGGTTGCTTCTTCCTGGCCAGGTGTCCTTCATAGTTGCTCCATAGATGCTCCAGCTATGAATACCATTTCGTGTCATTGTTCCCCCACGTCACTGTGTGGCCGGTCCTGCATGGCCCCACCCACCACAGTGTAACCAGTGTGGTGTTATCTCTAATGTAAATACATAAACAAGTCAGCATTCAGAACAAACCCTGGCCTGGATACACTGATTACTTGCTTCCTGGCCTCGATTTATACCATCATCAACATGCATTCTGTTGGCTGGCAGTGTGATGGGACTTGCACGTGAGGGGGAACCATCCGATCCGAAAGGCTCAGGGAGGTTTGTAGAACAGACAGAATACAGCAAACACCACTTGATTTGCTGGTCAGCATCGTATGTCTGCAGCATGTTAAAGAGCGGTGTCTGGTTTTATCAGCGTTGAACGGCGTTGTGTCTGGTGAAGAGTGGAAGTTCTTTGTCGGCACTGAGGAAGAGTGGTTAACGAGAGCCAGGACATGTCTGATCCAACGCCCTAGAGTACTTCACCACACTGGAGACTCTGTAGGACATTCTGAGGCCTGGTATCATTGTTCTTCTACTTCTCAGCTCTGAAAGGATAGCTGGGCACCTGGGAATTAGACCACGGGGATCATTCTTCCAAAGGAAGCTCAGTATGTGGATAGCGAGGCCATTCTGGCCAAGGACTGTGTGAGGAACTTGATAGTTATCAGTGAATTTGAGTTCCAAATGCCGGCGGTCCGTGGAAGAAATGATTTTTTGCTAAGTAAAATACTGTATAAAAGCAAAAGATGTTTCACCTTGAGAATGTAAGTTGCTCTGCTGCTTTGATATTTATTTTTATACATTAAGTCAGCTCACAAGATCAAGTTTGGGCATGTATATTTACATTGCTTGAAATCTGATTATGTTGACTCAAGTACATTCGGCATTTAATCAATTGATTTATATGGAATGGTCATTTCACTTTTTTTTTTTGTTTATTTAAAGCATTTCTACAAAATGACTTACAGATTTATCTTTTTATATCAGAGATCTATCACCACATGGGATTTCAAGCAGAAGCTTCCTGAGGATTCATCGATAACCGTGCCACCTGCTATTGTCATATTGTGTGGTCATTTCGAATAAATTCGGAATCATTCGGTGATGAGATCGTAGATGGCGAACGGACTCGCTTTCCTGGAGTGACGGGGTGTTCGCGTCCCGTTAAGGGGCTGATTCTGGTGCAGAATGTGCGAGGTTTGCACTCTGTCATTATACAAATTAATGGCACGGCTATGAGCCGATTCGACGAACCTCCCGGTTTACTTGAAGCAAATTCTTTACGTTTACACATTTGTAAACATGTATACCAGGAACCGCAGTGATATCCTTGTCTAAAAGTTAATATTAAAGAATAAGCCGATATAATTACTGACAGGCCGTTTTTATGCACTTCATCCCATGCTGCTCTCAAGCTGTGAGGATTTGGCCTTTAAAACTAAAAGTTAGGCAATTAAGAATCTTCTTAAATTCAAAGACTGTCTGAATTCTCCTTGTGCCGTGTCAGATTCAGGAAGGTATTAACTTTACTGATTGTGGAGGGAATTTTTTGGAATGAGAATGTTTTTTTATTTTACTGGCTTCTCTTAAAGCTGAATGCTATGACAGCTCTATTTTGCTGCCCCCATCTGGTCAATCATGTGCACAGCCATTGTGTGAAAATGGAGTGTCTCAGTAATGGTGTACCTTAGGCAGCTCTGGTAACATGTAGAGACCGCCCCCCATCCAAAGGACCCCTCCCCCATTCTGCAGTGTTAAGTGGGCATAGGGTCCAGTGGTTTTTGCAGGGGGCATGGGGGGAGGTCCTGAAAGGTCTTCAAGACTCTTCGCATGTTCTGGTCGAGCAGAGGACTGTAGAGGCAGATGGCTGGACATCCTAAGGTCACAGGATTGATTCCAGCACGAAGGAGCTCTGTTTTTTTTTGTTATGGGGGCAGTGCGTAGTGTAGCAAGTTAGGTTGCTGTGCCTGCCATCAGAAGGTCACCGGATTAAATCCCAGGGTCGGCCAAGTGGTGTCTTCATTGGGCCCTTGAGCAAGACCCTTAACCCCAATCGCTCCAGGGACTGGCTGACTCTACTTTCCCCCCAAAAAATGTACGTCACTTTGGACAAAACCATCTGATAAAGAAGCTAATAATAAACTTAAGAGACCTTGATAAGTGACTAGAGAGGAATTCTTCAGTCTTTGCTTATCCCATCATGCTATTCCTTTTACACACAAAGGTGAGAGTCAAGCTTGGGGGGACTGGTCATGCAATTATTGAATAATTAGTATTGATACTTTTAATTGAACCCTGAGGGGGAAGTTCTCTTTTCAGTCTTGCTCTCCATGAGAGCCAGCTAGGCACTAAAGGGCTACTACCTGTTGCAGCAACCAGAGAACTGGGGGGTAGTTGGGGTCAAGGGCTCAGGCTTGAACTGGTGACCTTCCAATCAAAAGCAAAGAAGCTTAATCCAACGATCCACATAATGCCCAACCCTGCACCCTTGGGGTTTAGGGTCCTGCTCACTTTGGAGGGGCTTCAAACCAGCAAC
>JAODKN010000039.1:12639867-12652586 GCA_026774425.1 Petrocephalus zakoni | reverse complement strand
AGTGTATGAGCTATAGCAGCAGACCTCCACATCCGGCTTCTCTGAAAGCACAATAGGACAAGCCGTGAAGTGTATGAGCTATAGCAGCAGACCTCCACATACGGCTTCTCTGAAAGCACAATAGGACAAGCCGTGGAGTGTATGAGCTATAGCAGCAGACCTCCACATCCGGCGGCACTTGTGTCAGCTTAGTACAGCAGAGGCTACAGACAGTGGGGGAAATGTCACCAGGTCTGATGAATCTCGATTTCTGCTTTGACAGGCAGATGGTGGGGTCAGAATTAGATGTTAGCTGTGTGGATCCACGGACCCCATGAATCTATGAGCTGCTGTTGGTGATGGTGGTGTTCAGATGATATGGAGAATGTCTTCTTGGTGCACTTTGGGCTCCTTAATATTTATCCAGCATTGCTGATGTTCCACAGCATATCTGATATTTGTTGCTGGCACTCATCCTCTAATGGCTACTTCCTGCAGGGTAATGCACCGTGTCTCAAGGTAAAAGTCATCTCAAACCCCTAAACATGAAAATGATTCTGTTGGCCTCCACATTCACCATTTCTGACTTCAATAGAGTACCTATGCGATTTGGTAGATGGGGAAATTTGCAGCATGACTGTGCAGCTGACTGTGTCAATCTTGTTGAGAACATATCACAAAGAATTCCAGCTGTTCTGAGCAGCTGAGGTCCTACCCAATATTACAATTGTGCTCCTAATAAAGTGACCAGTGGGTGTATACGCTTATGTGTATCTTGTAATATAGGAACCTTCCAGACATTAACAGATGGTCATTACAACTCATCCAAGTAATAAACCTTGGTTGTTACCATTCCCCGGGGTTCTGAAGTTCCCAATTTACCCTGGAGTAATGACTATGCCGTAATCAGTCCAGCAGATAACAGCTAATATACTATATACGCTGAGGTATTTACACTGGCCTCTATATGTCTGTTGACTAAGTAAAATTCAAGTGTATTTATCATATTTGTTTCTCTTGTGCAGTATTTAAAAATTATGGTACATAAATGGCTTTAATGAGATGTCTGTTGTTTTTTAATGCTGGTGTCCTTTCTTGGACCATTGATTGCAATTCCCTTCGGGAAAGAGGCAGCTTTGTCTTTGAGTTAAAACTGCATTGCAGACGCCGCCCGCACAGTAACAAGGACGCCGGGCTTGACTGTGTCACAACACTTTCCCTGACACACAATCGCTTCCCCGCGCATGTCTTTTGTATGTGAGAAGGGATAAAAAAAAATAATTCAGCATTTAATGTATCTTCCATTCTGTCTTTTTTTTCCCCCTGTCAGCTCGACCCAGGTGTCTTTTCCGTCTGGAGCCTGTTTTTTTTTTAATCCTCTGAGGTCCCAGTGTTTGGCTCCGGGCCACACACCCCCTCTCCGAGATGACGGTGGCCACTGGGGACCCAGCAGATGAGGCAGCAGCCCATCCCGGTCAACCCCAGGACACCTATGACCCTGAGGCTGATCACGAGTGCTGCGAGAGGGTGGTTATCAATGTGTCGGGCCTGCGCTTCGAGACGCAATTGAAAACTCTGTCCCAGTTTCCCGAAACCTTGCTGGGGGACCCCAAGAAGAGGATGCGCTACTTCGACCCCCTGAGGAACGAGTACTTCTTCGACAGGAACCGACCCAGCTTCGATGCCATCCTCTACTACTACCAGTCCGGGGGCAGGCTGAGGCGGCCCGTCAACGTTACACTGGACATCTTCTCAGAGGAGATCCGCTTCTATGAGTTGGGTGAGGAGGCCATTGAGATTTTTCGTGAAGATGAGGGTTTTATCAAGGAAGAGGAGAAGCCATTACCTGACAATGAGTTCCAGAGACAGGTGTGGTTACTGTTCGAGTATCCCGAGAGCTCAGGCCCAGCCAGGATTATCGCTATCATTTCCGTGATGGTCATCCTTATCTCTATCGTCAGCTTCTGTCTGGAGACCCTGCCCATTTTCCGCAATGAGGAGGAGGAGATGCACAAGGTCAACCAGCCCTTCTCCAACACCACCTCCAGCTATCACACAACCTACTTCACTGACCCATTCTTCATTTTAGAGACGCTGTGCATCATCTGGTTCTCCTTTGAGTTCCTGGTACGCTTCTTTGCTTGCCCCAGCAAGGCAGGCTTCTTTGTCAACATTATGAACATCATTGACATTGTGGCAATCATTCCCTATTTCATCACACTCGGAACTGAGCTGGCTGAGAAACCAGAGGATGGTCAGCAAGGGCAGCAGGCGATGTCCTTAGCTATTCTCAGAGTCATCAGGTTAGTTAGGGTTTTCCGGATCTTCAAGCTGTCCCGACACTCTAAAGGGCTGCAGATCTTAGGCCAAACCCTGAAAGCCAGCATGCGTGAGTTAGGCCTGCTTATTTTCTTCCTCTTCATCGGAGTCATCCTCTTCTCCAGTGCTGTCTACTTCGCCGAGGCGGATGAAGCAGACTCCCAGTTCATCAGCATCCCCGATGCTTTTTGGTGGGCAGTGGTCTCTATGACTACAGTTGGCTACGGTGATATGGTTCCTACCACCATTGGAGGCAAGATTGTGGGGTCCCTATGCGCCATCGCCGGTGTGCTGACCATCGCACTGCCTGTGCCAGTCATTGTCTCTAACTTCAATTACTTCTACCATCGTGAGACGGAAGGTGAGGAGCAGGCGCAGTACCTGCAGGTCACAAGTGTCCCCAAGATGGATTCCACCGAGGACCTGAAGAAGAGTCGGAGTGGCTCCATGATGAGCAAATCCGACTATATGGAGATCCAGGAAGCGGTGAACAACAGCAGCGAGGACTTCCGGGAGGAGAACCTCAAGACGGCTAATTGCACTCTGGCCAACACCAACTATGTCAACATCACGAAGATGCTAACAGATGTATAACCACTCCGATCAGTCATGTTGAAGGCAGGGCACTGGCATTGGAGGAAAATGGCGGGACCTTCCTGCTTTGTGCGGCTCAGGCCCCAGGTGGATATCAGAAGCCGGGAGCAGAAGATCAGTAGAGCGGACCCTACTGTACACCCATTGAAAACCCTTCCCCTTCCTTATTCTACATTCTGTCCAAACTGCCAGAATATTCTGCATGGAGTTAGTCTTTTCTATGTGACTGTTAAGTAGTTCATATCCTGCTTGCGACGGTAGCTAAACAAGTAGCTAATTAGAGAATTAAACTTACCACATAGGAATTCTACCCTCTGTCCTCCCAACCCACACCCCCAAATTCTACCCTTTCCTGTACTCTATCCCACGGCACTTTTTCGTCATTCGCAGCCTTGCCCTCCGAGGCTGGTGCCATTCTTCGTTCACTTCCAAAGAGTACTGTTACCATACTTCATTTAATAACTCTCTTCACATTTTTTTGTGAAAAAGACTGATCAAAACGACCGGAAGGAAACATTCGTCCCTCTTGAGGATTTATGCACTGGGAACTTCCGCCGCAGTGACTCGCTGCCCACCGAATCCCTGAAGAATGTGTGTTGCCGACGTTATGGAATGGGCACTCAAAAGCACCCACAGGGTACTCGTCCAACAGGGATGACTCACAGCAGTGCTGGAATATAGCTGAAAACCTCGGCCCTGTTATTTGTGTGTGTTTTTTTTTTTACTGCAGTATGTCTTTCCGTCGAGGAAGCCATGGATGGATGTCACGCCTCTTCTCTCACTGCAGAGAAAGGGCTTAAAAACTAGAGTGAATGTCTCTCTCGGTTATTTATATCTATCTACCGATACATTTCCTGCGGCTGGTCCTTGACTGAACCTGTACTCCTTCTCATAGCCGAGGGTCCTCTAAGTGAGGTGGGCTGCAGTGCCCAAACCCCACCCCCCGACAATATGTCAGAACCAAACATAAGGGAGCGATATGGCTAAAGATACAGGCGAACTTGCACAGCTTAGTTTAAATGTCAGCCAGATTGCATAGCATCCTGATAATGTCCTTTCACACCACAAATTACTCTATCCTCTACCATGAACATTGTCCTCAAGTCTTCCATGCATCATTTCATGCACACTGTATATCGTTTGAGGCTGCTGTTCGTATAATACAGCAGGTTTAAACCGTGTGACACCGTAGCTGATTTAAGTAAATATCTGACTGACTTTTAGGTCGCCAAAGATTGACTCACTGCCTCTGAATGCATGTCTGTCTCGGATGAAATGATCCACCAATGTTTGACTCAACCTCTGGCAGGAGTGGGTCATGTGTCACCAGTGGAGCCCTTTAAACTGACTTTAAACTCATTTCATGAAGGAAAGCATCTTTCTGACGCCAGTGCATGCCCTGACGTCCATTGCAGCATGCATTTTCAAATAAGTACCACTTCAGCTACGTATAAATTATCATATCATCTTTAACTTTTTTTTTCTCCGAGACCCTAACATTATGTGTAAGATACACTTGTCTTTTTATTGTTTGATTTTTGCAACCTTTTTATGTACTTCTTACAGACATCCCACCTCTCCCAGAGATTGGCGGAGGTTCCCTGACACCCAGAAATCATGCGCAATGTCACAAAAATTTGTCGTAAATTTTGCCCTCTCACCATATATATATATATATATATATACACACATATATATATATATATATATATACACACATATATATATATATATATATATATATATATACACATATATATATTGTGGTGGTGATGTCATTGCACAAGGCATTATGGGTCTTATTTGTTACGTTTGCCTGTAAATCCAGCCAAGCCCTGGCCAGCACCCCCACCCTCCCGGATGCCTCTCATCTGCTTCCCTAAGGTCAATATTCCTAAGGTGGGATGTCTGTTTTTATGCACTTGTAGGCCACCTTTAGGATCTTCCAATGCAGAGGTTATTCGTTTCACCATGTTGGATGATCCAGTGTGATCCAATGGGCACAGTCATGTAGGCCGTGTGATCGTGAGGCCAGCCTGTCAGGATCTGAGGTGTGAAAACAGGTGTCACCTTTCCCACAATGCACCACCCATGAGACCACAGGAGCGTTACATCACATTGGCTTTGTGTCCCAGTTCTCATAGCCTTTGATGTTATGAAAAGCCAGTCATGCTTGGTTCCCTGATCTGTCGGTTCTTCTGCATTAGTGAATGTATGTATCACAGTCTACTGATATAATATTGGGTTGTATTTTCACCCATTTCGTTCCATTCCACAGAACCTTGGCTGTGCTAGGTTTCTAGTTTACTGACCATGATTTAATGAATATTGAATAATATGTCAGCAACCTTATGTGCAATACAGCCTCTTACCTACCGGTGTCCATAAGGAACAATCGATACGTACCACTTAGGACACGCAGAACCAGCTTGTGGTTATTTTTAGGTTCTATGACGGGCTGTACTGGTGGTGCTTTTTGTTTCTTTTTTGTTCTGGTTGAGTTGCTGTACCTCTCTGTTGTCCCACCTCTCTTGTATTCATGTTGCAAAGGCACAACAGGACCAAGTCTGGGTCCAACCTAGACATCCATGAGACTCCAAAGACCAAGGTGAATTCTGGCACGGACCAATGAATGCAAAAAGGAACATACCGGCCATTCTTATTTTTAGATAAGCTTTATGGGTGGGACCTGTACCCAGAACTTAGTGCTGCTGTTGACTGTTTGATACAGTTTCTGCAACTGCCCGACTGCAGTCAGGATGCGTTTTTAAGAATCCATCCATAGATGGTCAGCAAGTTTATCTTAGCCTGTGATTGTAGTTGTATTGACAGGTTGAGCACTTCCACCATTGTTTTTCACATGAAATTCTTGCTTTCGTTGTCAAGGAGGTGCAGAGCTTTGTACAGCTTCTGCTATGTACAGTAACTTCCAGTTGGTAATGCACTCGTAGATAACCTCATATCCTAGTAATCCAATATAAATAGCAAACACATTAGTGCTAGGTTTAGGTCAGTATACTCTATGGGTAAAACAGCAGAAGCTGTTGCATGTGACATCGCCGTGGAAGTGGCTGTTATCTACGTTTCCGCGGTAATAGATGGAGACTTGGGCCTTTGCTGTTGCAGCTTGTGTTTATTCCCCATTAGGGAGCAGAGCGGAGGAGTATGACTCCCCAGTGCTTCAGAAGCTTCCTCAGAACATTCCGGAGCGAGCGATGGGCAGGGCCTTACATGGAGTGGCACCAACTCCCATGCATTGCACTAGGTAGAGGATGGTGCCTAGTTGTATATTTACAAGCGGGATCTTGTTTGTGTGGCTGGGTGTATGTGTGAGAGAGAGATAAGGATATGCATTGGAAACTCGTGTGTGCGTGTGTGTGGGTGGGTGCATTCAACAGCTACTGTTTTATTCTGACTCTGTGGCATGTGCAGTTTTCCTGATGCCACCAGGCACTTCTTGCTACGGGGGGGCGCCGGGATCAGTCGGGCCTGTCACCCAATGGGCCCGTCACCCAAACCTGCAGCTAAAGTCTTTCAGAGGTTACTCAGAAAACTACATCCCCCACGGAGAGCAAATACAGAGCTGGTCAGCGAGTTGGGACAGCAGAACCCAAGTGTGTGCCCACAAGTGTCACCCAGGACACCCATGGAGACTCCCCCAGGTCCCGGTGACCTGACTTCCAGACTTCTTTTTTTTCTAAAATAAACATAATAAAAAGAGAAGAAATGAATAAGTCTATGCCACATGTCTGAGGATGTCACTCCGGATATGACTGCTGATGATCCACTTCACAGGGATTTCAGGAAGCCCTAAAAGACAATCTTGGAGAGACACTGCAATCTAAATTTATCTAGTCCTTCCAAGTTATAACTGTCATATGAATAATATCAATAATGATGATGATGATGATAATAATAACGTGATTATAACCGAAACACATTGTGCCCTGTTTCTTTACGCTTTCTGGAATTTGTCTGGCTATGAGTCATAATGGAGGTATAAGGATTAGCCAATTAGGGGGTGTACTGAATATCCTGGTGCCTTTGCCCTGACCCATTTCAATTTGGAAATCATTTTCTGGTCTGTCTAGCTTTTGCGTCACTTCTCAGCTTGCGTCTGTGGTGCAGAGTGCTCTTGTTGAGCAGGATGAATAACGAGGCCTGTCTGAAGTAATGTTTTTAATGAATGTTAAGGACAGAGACATGCAGAGAACACTTACTGATGTTTACATGCAGGGTACAGACAAAAGCAATGAGTTCCTAAAACACTCTTACTGACTCACCCAGTGGCATCTATTAGTAACAGGAATGTTCCTGGGAGCAGAACGCTCTCAGTCCCTGGAGAGGCCAAAGTAGAGCTGAGACCCATTTGGACTGCCTTCAGTGGGCAGTGTTCATGGTCACCTGCTGTGCTGCAGCAGATCCAAAAAAATAAAAACATGAGGAGGTTGGTTTGGGGGGACTGTATTCTCGACCATGTCCATCTTTCTCCCAAAGTAAGTGTGGTCATTTTGTATGGCTTGTGTGGGCGTGGCTTCTGATAAGTTGTGGTCCTCTCTCTAGGGTTTGGAAGGTTCCGGAAAAAAAACCAAAAAAAATTCTCATAAACATTGATTCAGAGAATTCTATTTGATTAGGTCGGTGTAAAGTGGGGGCTTTATGAAGCACTTTGACTGATAGTGAGTGTGGATTAGCAGCAGGGAGTTTTGAGAGTGGTCTGTGCACCATCACTGAGTGCAGAAGGAGAGGTGTCACGCAGCACCACACTTAGGAAAGCCTTTTAAATCATTTAATGCATTTTTCTCTAGTCCACCTCCCCAAAGTGATCGGTATAAGACAGGATGTTTTAGTGATAAATGTTCTTGGAGTGAGAGAATTAGTGTAATAGGATTGGCAGAGTTTTCCCATCTGTGGTTCCAACTGATTGGCTGCTAGAGGGATGGATGAGTGGATGGGGGGAAGGACGGATGGATTCAGCTGTAGATGCACGGCTGCTGTCTGCCCGAGGCCTACAATGGTCGTAGGAAAACGAACGAGAACTAGCAAAAAAACTACGACACAGATTGTTACAGAAGTCACAGCCGTTCTGTGAAAGCACAAATTTTTGACAATTTGTGAAATAGTGTGGTCTGTCCCACTATGCAGGTGTAACTAACAGCGAGCTTGAGGAGGCATGCTACCTGTTTTGCAGATCGAAAGGTTTTGCACCTGGTGTATTTTGTGGGCTGAAAGGCTGTGCATTGTTTTATTGACATCTTGTTGGGGTTCGTGGGGCGAAAGGTCATGTATTATTATATTAGCACCTGTTTTGTTTTGTGTGTTCTATGCATCTGGTTTGTTTTGAGGGATGAAAGGTCGTGTGTATTATTATATTAGTGTTTTTGTTTGTTTTGAGGGTTGAAAGGTTACATATTATTATAGCAGCATCTGTTTTGTTTTGAGAGTTTGAAGGTTGTGTGAATTATTATATTTTTGTTTGTTTTGTGGGTTGACAGGTGCTAACAGGTGTGCATCAACCGGAATGAACAACTGGGGTCTCAAGCACAATACAGATGGTAAATGACTGAACTGTGCAGAAGAGCATCAAGCTTGGGCATTGTCCTGTTCTCTCCTTAAGGCTGATTTATACTTCTGTGTTGACCTATGCAAGTAATCTATGCCTTTGCAACCATTTATACTTGTGCACTGGCATGTCTGTGTCCTTCTGCAATTACACCACCGAAACGGTAGTTGGTTGAACCCGAGGGGTTTAAGTTTTGCTAAAACATTTTTGCTGTGTCATGGGAAACAAAACTTTGCAATTTTAATGATTGATCCTTTTCAAGATTATCTTTTACATGTTTAAAAATCAGTTCAAATTTGCATGCACTCTCTATTTGTGCTGTTTAAATCATAGGTTTAGGATGTATTTTATTTTGGTTTTTTTTATTTCTAACTCTTTTTTTGATTTTTCATTATCGCAATATTTATCTGAAATTTTCCAATATCGTGCAGCCCTAGCACAAATGGCTGCAACCGTGTTTTTTTAACAGCGCGAATGATTGCGACTGTGGAAAAAAACAGCAGGTTAGCAATGAGCAAAACACAAATTGTTCCACACCAAAATCCCCCCAGCTGGAAAACAACAAAAAACATTTGGAAGGAAGTACGATGCTACGGAGCGCACCCATCCCAGCTGGTGCAGTCTGCGTCGCCATGACGCGTAGCTACATTTCTGGGGGGGGCATATCAGACTGCGGCGTAGGGTTCGTGGCTAAGTAGGGTACGTAGGGTAATTGGCTACCTATGGTGGTAATTCTATGCAGAAGTTTAAATCAGCCTTTAGATTCCAACAAATGCTTAAAACACGGCTTGGGCAGTAGGTGTGGAGGTTGAGGAGACTCCCTTAACGAGCAGGACACTAAAAACATCCAAGAATGAGTCTTTTTTTTCCGACGTCTTCCGTAAACATATTAATTTCCGCAGTATGAACACTGTCAATGGATTTAAGAAGTGCCTTATGCGTATGAAAATTCTTACTGAATGATTTGTGAATACTTTAATATTACATGCTAATGGTTCTGTGCAGGAGCTGCCTGACAGGACCTTTTCACTCATTTGGATGTGAAATAATGGAGCTCTAGAGGATTTTACAGCAAACTTAAAGTGATGTTGCTCTTAGTGAGTGGCAGCCCTGTATCTTGTTTAGACTCCGTCTATTGGATTTTGGCATCATGAACAAAGCCCGAAGGCTCAGAGTCACTGTGACCACTACAGGCTTCCTCTGTTTGGACACCATGGCTCTCATTTTGTTTCAGCTGAGTGCCAGCAACTTGCAAATGGAAGTATCCCTTTCACACTGACAGGCGTCGACATGGTGCATCTGGCAGTTCTCAGACATTTCTGTTGATCTTTAGTGTCTATAAGTCCTGCGAGTTTTCAGCAAAAAGTCTGTATACAATCTATCCATTCGTTCAATTGTTTTAGCTTATTATTTTGTTAAGTAATGGTAACACTTTATTTGAGGGGACACACATTATGTAGTTTTATGTTATTACTTATGTACTTATTAAACACTAACTAAGCTTAATTTACAAAATGATCTCATGTTTGTTTGTGAACTACTGAAGCAACCACTGGAGGAAATAATGTAGGAACAAATAATGTAAAAACATGTAAAATACTGATCTCATGTTTGGTCATCGTTAATGAATCTTAAGGTAGTGACTATATGTGTTCACGATTTGTACTTCAGTAATAACTCAGTAAGTATTTCTGTCCCCTCAAGTAAAGTATTATCAATAATTTCTTACTTTTGTGATTTTGTGAGTCATTTGCATTTCATTTTAATAAGATGATTGTTCAGTTGGTTGACAAAGGATTCCTTGCTGCAGTACGATTGGTTGTGTTTGTAATCCAAAGGGTGGATAATGGGGACATTTCACTGATGAACATCGTTGTGTCACCTTATAAAACTTGAGTCATCCCAGTGTATTTTTACATATGTTTGGATCAGTTCTTTGCATGCCTGCTCATTATCTGGCGGTGCTTTACAAACACAGCCATCATCCATCACAAAGTTCTACCTTTTGGTTTTGTTCAGCCCCTGTCACATTACAATTTATGGAGACTTTGATTGGTTGAGTTGGACACACCTCAATTCCTTCATTGGTGAATATTCTTATTTTTTGTGCTAATATATTCATTCTCTAAAAATAGCATTAATTTGTTGTCATGCTGTAATCAGTGTGTAAGAGTGGTATATTCTTAACATTCACTCTTAAAACTGAAATAATTTACCCAAAAATGAAAATTACTTGATGGTGGTATAGAATGCTTTGAGCTGTAGTTGATTGGTTCAGTAGCCTGGATATGCAGCAGATAAGATCCCGCTGGTACTCCTTTTGGGTAACCTGATTTCCTTCAGTAAAAATATCCACCTTTAATACTAAATACTCTCTGAACAAAGGCATGGACGCTAAAAGGGACACAGCCTCTGCCAGACGCTTTGGAAATATTAGGTGGTGTCTGGGCCAGCAGGTTAGGACGCTGTGCCTATGCTCATAAGGTTTCCAGTTTTAATCCCAGGGTCAGCAGAGTGATGTCACCACTGGGTCACTGGGCCCTTAACCCCCAGTTACTCCAGGGACAGTCTGACCCTACTTCCTCACTTGGGCATCAAAATGTCCAAGAAATAATAAATGTAACGATTTCCTTATGCTCTTATCACCGGTAATGAGACTGAAACAAATAGAAGCTTGATAATTACTTGTTTTAAAATGAGTGTCTCACCTGAGGTTTAGCTCAGCTCATGGAGCGGGTTGTCCGTAATATTCCCAGTCATGCCATAAAATGTATTTCTCGTGAGTTTGTGACATACTGTCACCCTGTGTTCGAAGAAAGGCATGCTGATTTTCGTTTCTTGGTCGACGGCGTGTGAGTCCTGCCCCGGGTGGCATAGTGAACAGAGGCAAGGGACACAAGGGTGGGAGGAAGGAACAGGGGGACTGCAAGTTATGTATTTCGGGAGGGGAGTGGGGGCGGGAGTAACAGAAGCAGCAGGGATGAACAGAACCAAAAAAGTGACACAGGGCGATGACAGGTACATAAAACCCAAAGTGTTGCTGGGTCATGGAAGGGTAGGATTGAGCAGAAAGTTCTGGATGAGCTCTCGCGACATGAAAGGGATGTTGAAGTACCCCAATCTCACATTGTGGCGACCCTGAATGCACTTGTTAGTGATTGGCCAGAGAGATGGGAATGAGGCATTCCTCTTCCAGTGCCTTTTAAATACCTTTTTAACACAGTATCACCAGAGTTAATAAGAAACATGAAGCATCTGAAAAGCTGGTGCTTTAACACAAACAGAATTAATTAATCAAGCACTTTGCACCCATTCATGTTTAATAAGGCCATTTAAATATGCGGGTTGTGAGACTCCCCTTTCACTTTGTTGACCTGGCTAGAAGAAGATTTCTGAGAGACTTTGAAGATTTCTGCTCTCTGATGTTTCCTAAGGATCAGAGGCTGCAATGATGTGGAGATGGCAGTCTGAGGGATGAAAAGATGCACTGTAGGACCAGGACCAGAACATCTCCACGGTGGTTCAACATGCAAGGTGGAAGTCGGGCGCAGCCAGCAGGCTGAAAAGTTTGATCTAGGAAGTAAAGTCCAATCTGGCAAACGCTGCATCGCGCAGAACGTGCTCGTCAAGCTCTAGTGCACACATCTGAATCCCAGCACCTAAAAATTCAGTTTTTTGGGGAATGTAAAGCAAAGAGTACTGACACCCCCCCCCCCCCCCCACCTCCACCCCAAGCAGAAAGAAAAAGTCATATGGTCAGATGAGTCATCTCTCATTCTGCTTTCAAGCAGGGGCCCGGCTGTGAGCACTTCCACCCCATGGTGTAAGGTTCTGTTAGCTTCTCTTTGGGGTGGGGTACACTGTCCAGGCAGAGCTCAATCAGCCACTTAATGGACAAGGTCAAGGGTGGATTGGAGAGGCCAATTAGCGTAACTGCATGTCTTTGGACTCTAGGGGGAAACTGGAACACCCAGAGGAGAGCCACATGACAGAGGGCGAGCATGCAAACTCCACACACACACACAGCAGGGGCTGAAAACGGACCCGCTGTCCTGGAGGTGTGAGGTAGCCAGGCTTCCTACCGAGCCACCGGGCTGCTGAAGGCTGATCATTATAAAACAAACGCGCTGCTGAAGTTGAATTACCCCATGCATATTAATGTAAAATCGAATCTAAAAATAAAATGGCCAGTAAAAATCAGTGGGTCTGTGACTGTACAGCTCCGCACTTTCAATGAGACAAAAAAAGAAACAAACACGTGTAA
>JAODKN010000039.1:12620105-12636056 GCA_026774425.1 Petrocephalus zakoni | reverse complement strand
AGCAACACATCTATCGACTACAATAACGCTGTACGGTGTACACAGCTTACGAGCTTGACTCAAACAGCACTAAAGTGTTTAAAAATGTAAAATATCACAGCACCACCTACAGTCTTTGCACTGGGCAGCCATCTTGAATACGAAACTCGGTGTATTCTGCGCTGCACCGAGATTTTGTCCTGTTTTTTGGGGAGACGGGAGCGCGCATGTCGTCACTTCCGGCCTCGAGGCTCGTCATTTGACTCATATCCCGACCTCCAGAGGTAAAAGGAACGCACGATAAGGTTGCTGGTCCAGGTCACAGGGTTGGCAGGGTGGCACTTAATCCCCTGCTATGGGCACGAGTGAACCCTGCATTCTCAAAAATGTATGTCACTTTGGGTATACTTTGGATTAACTACTGTTCAAAAGTCGGGGGTCACTTAGAAATTTCCCATGGAATAGTCATCCGTTTTCCAATTTCACTGAACAAGAAAAAACTGATGAGTTTCAGAAGAAAGTTTTTTGTTTCTGACTATTTTCCATCTTCAGTCAAACCCAATCAAACTGCTGATACTCAACTAACCTAAAGAAGACCAGTTTTATTGCTTCTTTAACCAGCACAATAGTTTTCAGCTGTGTTAACATTATTTCAAAAGGGATCTCTAACGATCAAATCTGCCTTTTAAAGTGATTGAACTTGGATTAGCAAACACAACGTGCCACTGAAACACAGGACTGAGGGTTGCTGATAGTGGGCCTCTGTACACCAGTGTAAATATTACATTATATATCAGCTGTTTCATTCTCAACATTAACAATGTCTACACTGTATTTCGGACTCACTTGATGTTATTTCTTATGGAAAAAATGTGCTTCTCTTTCAGGAATCAGGAAATTTGTAAGTGACCCCAAACTTTTAAACCGCAGTGTGTCTACTGCGTCTTCCAATGATTTGCCCTTCGAATGGTACGTCAAACTTCAGACTTGGGGAATTGCTATGGCTAGCCTGGCAACTTAGTCATCTTCACAATTCATATAAACGACGTTATGCATAATATAGAATAATCTTACTTAATGTTACCTGAACCAAGCTGAAACTTTACTTGCCGGTACACGGGACGGTTGCATGGCTCCATTCAGTCAAGTTAAAATAAAACAAAGAAGAAACACGAGTGCAACAAGACAGTGACACAAAAGACATTCAGGTTTTTTCTTAATAAAGTTAGGCTATATCATTCTACAGATGATATTCCACATCTGTTAGTGTGTAAATGTCTCACATCCAATGTGGGGGACTCCTGAGTGGTAGGCCGGACCACAACAATAGTAAGTGTCAGCTATGAACTTCCTGCTCACACCTTTATGCAGTTTGGTTGAGTGTTCCAGAACTTTCACTTTGCCTGGTCCTGTTCTCCAGGCCTGGTTCCCATTCAGATCTCCCTACAATTAATAGGATACATTTAGAGTTATTATGCGAGCTGTTCACCATCCTGAGACACTGTTTTGGTTCTGTCACCTACTTACTTCGACCTGTTTCTGTTCACTGACTTTGACTGCACTTTGTCCCAGAACTCCTGGATTTCCTGGATTTGACCTGCCGCCTGATTTATTTACTGCCTTTTTGGGTTTCGGACTGTGGCCGCGATTAATCACTGGTTGACTCCTTACTTGGATGCCGCGGAATTTTATAGCAGTTTATTTTAATGGGTGTTTAGCAGCCTGTGCGGTGTTGGGATCATAAGATGTTACTTTCTGACAAGTTGAAATACATGCAATGCTGCTGCCACCTCATACATTGTAAAGGTAGGAAGGATGGATCAGTAAATTCAACAGAACTGCACAGAAGACAGGAAGCCAGAACATCAGGAGTCACATTAACTACATGGTGCAGCTTTACACTGCACTAGTAATATAAACTTTTCTTTTTACTTATATGCATTCCAATTTCCAATTTTTAAGTTTTTTTTTCAATAATAATGTAGATGTCTTTTAATTTCACTTTTGGATATTAGATGCTAGATATCCATAGACTGATGCATTGGAATAATCCTGCCCCAGTAAGATTAATATTATTGGAGTTAGAATAAAAAAATCTTTTTTATATTGTTTTAACCGGAAAAACGCTGGCTCTAGGCTGATGGTTTAATGTTGTTTTCAGTGTTTGTGTTTTGTTAATTTGGCTACACTAACAGTGTCTCTAGGGGCATAAAACTTCAGAAACAACCTTTCCTTTGGGTCTCTGAAACTAAATATTAAAATTTCATGTGGCATCTCATACTTCTGTGGAACAGTTTCAACATACAGGATCACTTTATGTATCTTAATCCTGTCCTCTATTTTGTAACCTCAGTCGCATTAAAAAGTAACTGTAGTAATATTACCGTCAAAAGGATCAAACTTCCGCCAGAAAACCCTCTCTCTAAACTATGCTTAGCTATACACGGTATTTGTATTAGAAGAAGAGGAATCTTGCCAAGTACAAAAAGTACAAGGAATTTGTTTTGCTGCAGGTGGTGGCATGAAGTGTACAATTGCACATGCAATCAAGACAAATGTACAAAAACAGACGACAAATAGAAGAAAAATTACAAAAACAAAACACTTTCTCACACTACACCCTATACTGGCTCTTTGGAGAAAGGTACATTTGGATGGGTATTTTAGTCTAGAAAAAGTTTTGTCAAAACGCACTGTTTTGTTCGTTGACAGAACCATCAGCCCAGAAGCACACACTCTAGTGTCATCGCTTTGTAACAAAGATAGGCTTTCCCCCTCTGCGAAGCACTTTATCTGTGCACTGATGTGCTTGACATCATTTATAGGTGTACTTTGCAGGAGCAGAGGGTGCTACAGTACTCCCTAAAGAGTAAAAAAAGCGACTATTGTGCATATTGTGACACTGCCTCTGAGCGCCCCCTGCTGGCCAATAACAATACCCTTCAAAGATGGCGACAGTGTCTTCTAACGTTGCCCCACTCTCTACACCAGGGGTGGCCAGATTTATCTGTTACTGGCCAGTGTGTATGCAGGTGTATAGGACAGCCTTTAGGTCAGCTGTTCACACCCAGGTGTGAGGACTCTTCAGCCAATTGGTCCTCCAATTATCATCCGAAATTGGGAGTTGCAGCAAAATCTGGCATACACCCCAGCCCTTTCTGGATAAGATTGGCCACCCCTGCTCTGCTCTGTTTATTAAGAGCAAAGTTGCTGTTACCATTTTCGCTGACATACAACTAATATGTGTAATAATGCCTGTACATATTTGCTACGTATAACAGTTATGAACCGAGTGAGATTCTGGAAATACTCAAGAATCATTTTATCATAAAAGAATAATTTTATCGAAACAATGCCTGCCTCTCAATCTCCTTTGTACCTGATTTGTTTGCTCCACTTGTGTCTCCTTGGAGCTCCTTGAACTGTCCTGTCTGGCAGTGGTACAGGGCGGCAGCGTGTGGTGACGCTCGCCCAGACTCATCGCGCCAGGTTTCCGGCTATTTTTAACACAGATTTACATGAATAAATAAGTTTGTTTTTGGTGTCCCAGCTTCTCTCATATTAAGCGTGAGCACTGTACTGTGACCCGTTCGGGGGGATCAGTATCACAGGAAGGGAAGGGACCTCAGATCACAAGATCTTTAATCGCCAGACCTGACTGGATGAGGTTGGGTTTGCACTCTGTTCATTTCTCCAACATTATTCTGAATCTCCTGGCAGAATCATACCAACATACATATGCCCACGGTACCTGAAGTAATAAGCCATATTATTTTGGCCTGACTGTCAGATTTTGGGATATAAATCTTATAACCACATATGGCTTAATATTGGTTATATTCATCATGTCTTGCAGATTCGTATCCATAATATAATTAACTGAAATGATACCTTTCCACTTCAATAAATGATTCCTCTCTTCTCCCTGTACAGTTTGATACACGGAGTGCGAGATGCCCTTGCTGAGTAATAAGAGATTTCAAATCCATGGCCGGTTTGGGGGGGGTGGCAGGGTAATGAACGCCAAATCTTCTCTCGGCCCACCACCGCTGCCACTCTGGCTGCTCTTCTTTGACCTTGGAGGCCAGGAAAAGCAGATGTCTGCAGCATATGGGCCAGCTGGACACGGCTCTTTCCAGCTTTGTGTGTGGATATATATATGGCAGGATACCGAAGGTATGGTTCACTAGCTTGTCTCTCACCCCCATATCTGACAGCTCCCTTTATGCATTCACATTTTATTCAGCTGATATCGTACATGTTATTAGAAAGCAGGGTCAGACAGCCCCTGGTGGGTTAAGGGCCTAACAATGAAATCACTAGGGATTTGAACTGATGACCTTCTGATTTCAGACACAGTATCCAAACCCACTGAGACACCCCTGTTTTGTAGTCTGCTACTCTCTGAACATTGATTCGGAAGGGGAACTGAACAATCTAGCAATGCACTTAAATTTTTATTCACAGATATTCATTGTTCATTGCGGCATGCTTATAAAAAAGGAAATTGAGGATTGCCTGGAACATTTTAAAAAGCTATGGAGAAATGTGTAGTGCTGAACGTACCTTGCGTTACAGTAGTATTTTGCCAAAGACCGAGAAGTCATCATGCGTAGACCTCATATATCAGGTTTGTAATTGAATGACTAAGTGACATGTGACGTAGTGGGTGGAGCAGAAAGTGGGTTCGAGAGAGAGTGTTCAGCTTGCTAGCTGAATAATTAATGAGCCGCTGTAAATAAAAATGGAGGTCAACCATGGGAGAAGCAAAACCTGTTGTTGCCTGAGGAGATTCGCATAGCACACATGTAACATACAGCTTGTAAAAAGCAAAGAAAGTCCTCATTAAATATTAGTCAATAATAGATAGATAGATAGATAGATAGATACATAGATACATAGATAGATACGTAGATATGTAGATAGATAGATAGATAGAAAGATAATACTGTATTAATCCTTAAGGAAATTGCAGGGTTACAGTACCCCAAAATGCACACATTTAGTCAATAATAAGAAGCAACAATACGCAGTGACACTGCAAAGACACTGTTGCGCAGAAGTATTGATGTTTTGCACAGTGGGTTGTATAATGATGAATAGTATTGTACAGCAGGTTGTACAATAATAAATAGCATTGGACCGAAGTTTGTACAGTGATCATAAGTATTTCATAGTAGATTGCACAGTACTTAATCGTATTGCACAATGGGTTGTAAAGTATTAAGTAGTATTAAACAGAGGGCTGTACAATAATAAATAAAATTGTACAGCAGTAAATTGTATTGTACAGTAGATTGTATAATGACATGGTATTGCACAGTTTGTTGTACAGTAATAAATAGCATTGCACAGTGGGCTGTGTAATGATAAACAGTACTGCATAGAGAGTCATATAGTAATAAATGGCTTTGCACAGTGGATTGTACTGCAGAGCAGGTTATATGGTAACTAAATGAATGCTCTGTGGATGTGAACGGTCTGTTGGATACCCTTGATCATCATTACTGTCTTATGCATCCTCGCACGCATCCTCCTGCTGCCGGTAAAGACTGTGAATGGTTAACCGATGCTCTGGATGGAGTCCAGCTCTTCTAATTGAGTCGGGGCCATGCGCCTTTTGGCCTTCATGTGTGGAAATGAGCCTCTAGGTTTACAGGCCCTAGGTGCTACCTGGGGATTAATCAGCCTAAGAGGTTCTGTCCTTGCAGACCCCAAAAGGGCACTAACACACGGTAGACGTCGCACCCCCCACACCAGGGCGCCTCACACCTGTCGCCCTGCACCACGTGGGTATGCTCATGCAGAACTGGCACACAGGTTGTATCCAAAGTTACACAAAGATCCATGCAATGACCTGGACTGGATTGTCTGTATGATGCCTCCATAGCCATGGAGTGTCTGGAAAAACTGCTAATGTCACACACCAGCCTCAACATCCCCACTGGCTTGGAGGCCTTCCAGTCACTCCGGTACCTGGCTGCCTCACAGCCACCTCCTCCGGTAGTACGTTCCCCCGTATTTTTAGCTACCCCTCCACATCTCATCCCACACAAGCACTCAGCTTCACTTCCCCTTGGCACAGCTCTTTTCCTGTCTTATATCCTAGTCCACGCCATGATGTGTTATAATACGTTGAGCAATGTATGGTATTTACGGTTGAGCAACGCATTATAGTTGCCTGCATTGTGACAAAAACGATGGAACTTCCATCCGAGAATCTGACCACATGGATCACACAGCTGAAGATGTCAATAAAGATACCTTGACTTTGAATATGATAGCATGCCATTGGTTTTATGAGTGGATGTCATTGGGGTATTTTGAGGTTCATCATTAATTTCCTGTTGTACTTATACTCTGCCTCATTATCATCACATATTCATAATAATAATAATAATAATAATAATAATTATTATTATTATTATTATTTGCAGTGGGTTGTCAATCTGTCCTGAATTATTCCCTGCCTTGTGCCCATAACTTCACAGCACTGATGGACCCCACTAGCCCTGCAAAGGACAAGCGAGTATAGAAAATGGATGGATAATGTTATTGATTATAATAATAATAATAATTATTATTATTATTCCAAGGAGCACACATGTGAAAACATGCAGCATCTTCATTAATATCCTGTTTTACTCATGCTCTGCCTGATCAGTCTTTTAAACATCTTGTAACACATTAACAATTGAAGGCGCGCTCATCACGAAGTCAGACGTCACAAGCAGTAAGTATGCAGTTCCAGTCTGGGGGGTTTTGACTACAATGTAACTGAGCTTGGAGGTATTAGTGCTGCATGGGGGGATCACCTTAAAACAGCATCGGCGGCCGAAAGCCTTCAACCAATGTTTGATGGATTCGGGGTGAGCTGGTCTGCGGAGTTCACCTGTGCTGTCTTCTCTGCTGGGGCACAACATCTGAGACCGTTTCTCTGCGGACCAAAGCTTCTCACAAGGTGACTGCATGGGCCTCTGTTGTCTCAAATTTTAGGAGAAGGTCTGAGTCCTACAGGGTACTGGCTCCAGTCTCCCTGGAAGTCCCCTTCCTCAACACACAGCCAGTCAGTATAAGATGGACTATAAGATCCTGGGAGCATTGGTCAGCATCTGCTCCAGGCTTTAGGTCCAGCAGCAGAGCCAAAGTGAGCATTGCCATCTGCCTACACGTTTGTGTGTGTGTGTGTGTGTGGTGTGTGTGTCGTAACCCAGCTAAGATTACCCTTCAGCATTGGGTTACCTGATGGGGGCGTTTATAGAGGCACAGTTGCTGTGATCCCCTTGATTGTGGCCCTGGAGAAATAGGGGGACAGTCGAAATCTACCCTTGGATGTTACCTGGGGGAAACTCCCCCCCTCTGTGACAGTGCTGGGACACAGACAGGTAATACATGTCACCTGGAATGTGGTGCCTGTATGCATGTGGCGTTTGTGATGGTACCACCAGGACCATAAGGGCACCTGGCATGGAATGGGCATCTTTGGCAGACCAGCATCTACAGCTGATTTGAGATGCTGAACGTGCCGAGACTCAGGAGAGCGTGGGGTCAGTTTGACCCCATGGTGGTGGGGGGGGGGGTCTGATCATGATCGTTTCCTCAGGTCTCCTCTCTTAGACCGTTCCATGTTGGAATGTGAATTTGTTTGTGTAGTTGTGAGAATTCATTATTGAACTTTTAATATTTTCCATGTTTTAGCATTTCAACAGTCAAACAAAAATCCATATTGTGCAGTTGAAAGAAATGTGAATGTTGTACTACAAAGTTGATTTGATCCTTAGGAGGGCTGCGGTGGGCTGGTGCCTTGCCCTGGGTTGTTTTCTGCCATGTGCCTATAGCCTCCAGGATAGGTTCCAGATTCCCCGTGATCATGAATAGGACAAGCGGTTACAGAAATTGGATGGATGGATGGATCCTTAGGAGGGCTCAATGATGAGTCTACAAATTTAAATGTAAATATTAGTTTGTTTCTTTGTTTAATTGCATAGCTATTTTTTAATTCAGGTATTTACAAATAAGCCACTAAAAGAATCAAAACACCTGCATAGTAATGTATAAGCTGATAAGCGAGTGCAGAGGCATAGAGGTTTTGTAACATCTGCATGTAACAAGTGTAATACAAAAATACAATATGGATGTATTACATTATGTACAACTAATGACATATGATGAATCCACGTGGCTACAGTCTCACCAAAAGCATGCCATCCAGTTTTTTTTGTGTAATTCAGAGCAAAGATTCCAGAACGCTCCGTTCCAACCAAGTAATCACAAAACTGAGGGGCAGGAGATGGAGGAGCATTTGTTTGAGAGCTGATTTCATAAAGTATTTTTAACATTCTAGCACCTCCTATGCTGTGAAATAATGAGTTCCAACTTTGTGATCAGATGTGAGCAGTTATGCATATGCAGAAATTGAAAACAGTTGATTTGGCATAACTTTTGCAGCCTGAAACTTAAATATTCAGGTTGCCTTCAAATATTCAGACTTCAACAATTAAGTCACATGGCGAATCTCATAATTATCTTGGAATCACCTTGAGACGAATGGTGCCGTAATTACTTTGCTAGTTTGTGTTGTCTGAATATAGTACATTTTGGTGCTTAAATACTCTTGGTTTGTTCATGTTCTTGATCACAGTTCAACAATAAATGCATCTTTTTTATTATTTTGAGGTACTTCATTGATCCCCGTGAGAAAATTGTCTTTTCATCACCACCGACCTTGCAACCTCACATTTTGCACAATACTCTCTGGGAGACCAAGCCACCTTGGTGTGGCACCCAGGGAGCTGGGGCTCGAACCAGCAAACTTTTGATTACAGGTACAAAGCTTAACCAGCTGAGCCGCACTCTGCCCCTATGGCACCGATTTAATTATGTTTTGCAGTGGAATTAGCACAATGAAAAAGACATGGTAACTATTACATGAAGTCATATTTTTAGTAATTTATAAACACATTCATAACAAATGAAAATGCATTCATAAAGCATTATAAACATGGCCATAAATATTTATCAAAAGGCATAACACATTATAGCTATATGTGTATTATGCATTATATAATGCACTATAGATACCTTCATAATGCATTATAATGGCTGGTATAAGCATTAAGGATGGTTTGTGCTGTATTGTAATGGTATCTATAGTGCATTATAGATAGATTGTATAATACACATAGCAAATAGTTATTAGGTTTTATGAATATGGGTTTCAAAAAAAGTGTTACATTAATTACATTCATGCGTGGAACAACGTAGAAGTAAAGTGGGTTAAGAGTGATCAACAAATGCATGAAGCATGATGCTGCTTGATGCTGGTCAAAGACAACACATGTCTAGCAACCCATAACTTAGTCATTTAGCTGATGGTATGTCCTGAAGTACTTTTAGCATTTCAACTGGTAAATAGCTGCATGAGTTCTTTTTTCTTGCTTTTCAAAACTTTACAACATGTTTCTCCTTAATGACTCGGATTAACCTTCTAGATTAGACCCATTAAACGCAGGGGCCTAACATCTCACGCCGACTCACCTCACCCCGGATAACTGATACAAACAAGTGACTCTGAGCCAGGCTACATTTCTACTCTCCTCCCCACATTCCTCAGCCTCCGGTATCACTTACAGGTTATGGACCCGCGCCTGCATTCTGCACAATCTGAATCTCGATCCTTGCAAAGGAGCTCTTCTAAAATTTCTGAGGTGTCCGGAAAATGCCAGTATTTATGTATGTGCTATTAGCTATTACTGAATTAAAGCAGAACTTATCATCGATAGAGCGTGTCACTAAATTAGTAGCTGATCACTCAGTAGCGGGTTCTAGGATGAATGACTGCCAGAGGGCAGAGCAAAGGCACGGAACATCGAGGTGTAAATTAACAAATAAAGCCTCATTAATTAAAAATAACCCCGATGTGGATGAGTATCCTTTTATGAAGGGCAGCCTTACGAGGAGTGACTCTGTAATTAAAGCATAGGAAGCTGAAATCAATATTTTCCCGGTGGCCACAAACATCCTTCATCACAGCCAGTTCTTCCATCTCCAATGGGCAGACAGGAGGTCACATGTTGTTATTACCTGTTTGTGTATATTATTGCATGTCAGGAACACGTGGGGGGAGTTGGAGGTGTCTGGAGACCTGCATCTTTTGGCAAAGCAATTGAAAGTGCCCCCCATATGAAGGCCTGAGTGCCTTTTTCAATAATGCTTCATGCACCTCAATTGCCCTAGTCTGCTCCTTCATCTGCCCTACTCCCAAACTGCCCTATTATCCTCCTCCACCCCCCCAAATTGCGCTATTGTCTTCCTCTTTCTGCCCTGCAATTGCCATATCATCTTTCATCTGCCCCCCAAAATGTCCCTATCATCTTCCTCTTTCTGCCCCACAATTGCCCTATCGTCTCCCCCCATCTCCCCCCCCAGTTGCCCTATCATCCTCCTTCACCTGCCCCACTCCCCAACTGTCCTATCATTCTCCTTCATTCCCTCTCATCAATCCATGTTCTTCTCTGTCCCACCCACTTGTCTATCGACTTCTGCCCTATCCCTTTCCTTCCCCTCCCATCCGTGTCTCTCCCTTTGTCCTACCTCTCACTTTTCTATCCATCTTTCCCCTCCCCTTCACCCCGACTCCATGGGGCTCTTCATCTCCTGCAGCAGAGCAGGCTAATGAGTTACCCCAGTGTCTTTAATTAAACATCTACGTCAATTTTACCTCACAGCATCTGGGAGGCGGGATTAGACACTACATTTAGCCATTTTTACACACATGCACAAATCTAATTGTCTGACAAATCCCTCAGACTCGCATCTATACTCTTTAAGCCGATATTGGCTTTCTGGGAATGAGCTGTCCAGGCTTCTTACCCTAAGCTGAAAGCTATCATTTTACACACTTCCCGCCCATTTATTTATTTTTTTTTTGTGGCAGCACATGGTTTGTAATAAAATCCAAATAGTGACATCACTGAAGGTGGGCATTTTTAGATGGGCGACGTGTCAGAATATAGGTTCATTAAGCGAATGCAGATGAGGTCATCTACTAAGTAAATAAATACCATTGTTATACGGTTACATGGCAACCGTGCTATATCAGAAGAGCTCACTCTGAGAAGGACGGGGCTTGGAGCCAAGTGCTGAGGACACTTAGTGGGGCAAGGACAGGTGCCAACTGCTGTGATTGCATTACCTGTGAAGTATAGGTTGCGGGAGTAACAGCTGTGCTTGAAATACAAGGGTGATAAACAATATATTACCATAACCTTAACCCCAATCCTAACCCAAACCCCTAACCTTAACCATCGACCTTAGCTTTGGGTTAGCTTTGGATTATTTTCATACTGGGGTAATCCAGTATTCCTGGAACTAAACACCAATGAGCCAGCCAAGGCTCCCGGCTTTATGCAGACTCTCCACCTCCAACACCAATATGTTCCTTGCGGTAACCTTACCTTCTAAGTCGCACACATGTTACACCAATGCTTTCCAGAGAGAGGATGCCATTCAAGAAGTTAGTGCCCGAGTTCTTCCAAGCATCTGACAGCCAGAGGCCACCTAGGCTTGCTCAGCAGAATCAACTGACCCACTTCTGCTGGGGGTTGGACGGGGGAGGGGGAGCAGCCTGATGCTGTGACTGAAATACCTGCAAAGATGACACCTGCAGCATGCAGCTGACAATGAAGGACAGAGGATAATATAGCAGCAACCAATCAGTCAAAGGGAGGAAGTTCTTATTTATTGCTAATACTGGAACTCTCAACAACTGTTTGAGGACAACAGACAGGGGCAGGTTTGTAGTTTCCGGGGCTCAACGCAAAAAGTCACTTTGCGGCCCCTGGCCCCCTGAGTGTAGTGACAGTTTGTGGCCAACAGGGGGCCCCAAACCTCAGGGGCCACATACGAATGTGTGATTTGAGTGATGGCAAACACCACCTCTAACTACTGGAACCACTGAGCATGGTACAATGTGAGATGTTGGTACAGGAAAAAGAGAAACAGAATAAAAGGGTTGGAATAACATCCCGTCGTTTCCATACAGTTTGAGGACATATAACTCCACTTCCCCCACCCTTTGCTCTCAGTTTCAGATGAACAACCTGTAGGCCACACAGGTTTCCTCATGTACCCTTCATAAAATACATGTACACCTCTCTGTATTAATGAACACTTCTTCATGTCTGAGTTCAGTATGACAGTGGCCCCCAGTGACTATATTCCTCCCCACAAACAAATCTTGATATCTTGATGTCTTCCCTCGTTTGCAGGCCAGAAGATCAGATCCAGCATTCAGGAGTGCGTTGCCCGCCCAACTCATGTAGAAAAGCCACTTGAACATTGTTGGATATCCATTGCTTCTTTCATACCGATGCCTCCCCTATTCCTCTGGCACATGGCCTCACGTGTCTCCCTGATCTTGCGTTAGGAGAGGCCAGGTGCAGGAAACGAGGGAGGTGAGGGTGAGGGATGGAGGTGGCGCTGGTCAAATTTGAAACCTTGAATGACATCAAGATCAACATGGGTGAGAAAGGAACACCATCCCCCCTGCCCAAGAGGATTTCCTTGATGACGGATGGGCCTCAGCGCAGCCCAAGTTACAAGCGACCACATACCCCTCATCAGTCACCATATAGAGCCCGTCGGAACGTAACTGCTGATCCGGAGAAACTGCAGCAGCCACCATCACCAGCCAGGAGGGGGCACCCAAATTGTACTACCTTGAACTCCAACTGGAGGCTACTGATGAACAGTGATGGGGCAGAAGGTGAGCGTATCTTCAGCCAGTTGGCTAAAGAATACAGCGAGGATCTGCAGATGAACAGGCTAGCAATAGACAACAGCAATTATAAGGTCACCATAAACATTGCTGGCCTGCGGTTTGAGACATGCCTTAAGACACTGGACCAGTTCCCAGATACTCTGCTAGGGAATCCCAGGAAGAGGACAAGGTACTTTGACCCTATGAGAAATGAGTACTTCTTTGAACGCAACCGACCCAGCTTTGACGGAATTCTTTACTACTACCAGTCAGGGGGCAAAATCAGAAGACCAGCTAATGTACCCCTGGAGATTTTTTCAGATGAGATTATCTTCTTTGAATTAGGCAGAGAGGCAATGAATCAGTTCCGGCACGATGAGGGCTTCATCAAAGAGATGGAGGTGCCTTTGCCATCCAGCGAGATCCACCGGCAGTTGTGGCTTCTGTTTGAGTACCCCGAAAGCTCAAATGCAGCCCGGGGCATAGCAATAGTGTCTATCTTTGTCATCATCATCTCCATTATAGTCTTTTGCCTGGAAACACTACCAGAGTTTCGAGATGATGTAGGGATCTTCCCAACTTCCTTCCAGTTCTTCAACAACTCCCAGAAAAGTCATTCCATAGTCATGCCCCCAAATACAGTACCTAAAACCATAACTTCCACACTCACCGACCCCTTCTTCATGATCGAAACAGCTTGCATTATTTGGTTTTTCTTTGAGCTCTGCATACGTTTCATTGCCTGTCCCAGCAAGAAGGATTTTTTCAACAACATCATGAACATCATAGACATCATCTCAATAATCCCTTACTTTGTTACCCTGGTAACAGAGATAATGACTAATATGGATACTAGCTCTACTCAGAACATGTCTCTGGCCATCCTGCGCATTATTCGCCTGGTGAGGGTCTTCCGAGTTTTCAAGCTGTCCCGGCACTCCAAAGGACTGCAGATCTTAGGCCAGACAATAAAGGCAAGCTTGCGTGAGCTAGGCTTGCTCATGTTCTTCCTTTTCATTGGGGTCATCCTCTTCTCTAGCGCCATTTACTTCGCCGAGGCTGACGACCCCAACACTCAGTTTAGCAGCATCCCAGATGGCTTCTGGTGGGCCGTGGTGACTATGACCACGGTGGGCTATGGGGACATGGTTCCCATCACCATGTGGGGCAAGCTGGTGGGAACCCTGTGCGCAATAGCTGGAGTGCTGACTCTCGCCTTCCCTGTACCAGTCATTGTCTCCAACTTCAACTACTTCTACCACCGAGAGACAGAGCAGGAGGACAAGCTGACCTTTCAGGACAATGCAGAGGTGTCTGGCACCACCAACAGACATGGAAGCACTGCATCTCTGAACAAATCTAACGCCAAAGTCCAAAGTCCAACGTCTATGCATTAAACCCATATTAAACCCATATTGTTTTTTTTCAAACCCCAGGAGTGGCTCAGGTTTTTTAAACTAGCTACCTAAGCCAAATGCTCTCTGTAAATAAGCAATAAAGCACGTTGAATAATACTTTCTAGTAGAGGCATAAATAGAGCAGATACAATCGAAACAATGCTAACAACGCTAGCAGTATAGTGTTAAGAGGGCAAAAAAGAGAAACCAGCACTAGTCCTGATGAACTGAACAATCCCTAATGCTCGAATATTGCCTCATGGAGAATGTAATGCATTTACTTAGTCTACGTTGATTTTCTGTTACATTAAACTCCATTGTGATTTATGCTTTGCCGAATAGCCCATTCTTCTGACTAACTTGATATTCATAATTTTAAGTCATTGGAAAAAAATGTCACAGAGACATTGGCTTCAATGGAGCAGGGGGCTATGTACATATTAACACATAATTAAATAATAATAAGCTTAGTAAGCTGGCTTTGACAGAAACCTGTGGCCCTGGAATCCTTTGGGTCTGCATCGAATCCCACTTCAAGAAGAACTGCCGGATTGACTCAGCTAGGGCTGAACTCATGAAATTACAGAAGAATGATTATCAGACTAAGCACGACTCACATGGAGTGAGTGGTAGCTGGCAAGGTCACCCTCACAGACCCCTGATCCCATCCTGTAAATTCCATGACATTCACCCTCCTTCTCCGCCAACCTTTTCCCTAGACCCGCGTCAAACAAAGTCCACTCAGAAGGCAAGTTGTGAGAAATGTCATTTTCTGTAAGCGAATGTTTCCATACATGTGTTTGGTCTCAGCATGACTGGTACAATGGTCTCAGACTTAGACCTATAGATGTTGATAGCTGCTTGTAATAATTTACAGTTAAAACCTGCCGGAAACTCAGGCATTCCTTTTATAGGTATAGATTGCCTTTGCTTTTGGTATATACAGTACTGTGAAAAAGTCTTAGGCAGTCAAAGGAAATGCATAGTATGTGTGTATTTGCTCCAATATCTGCTGTTCTCCCAGAAGTCACTGATATCTTGGGTACCTAGATGAACACCGCTTCAGCTCCCAACCTCTCCTCAGGCGCATACCAGGCATTCCATGTATTCATTAAATTTCAGCACCAGCTCACTTAATTGATTAAGTTAATTAGTTAATAACTCAATGTGGTATTGAATACCCTAAATACCACCATACTAATGGTCAAGTAAAAAAATACATGGATATACATGGGATGTTTGCTGCAAATACTGGGGTGACTTTAGGAGAGGTTTTGAAATAGCTAAGCTGACACACTTTGACAGAAAAAAATCACTCTCTGAACACTCTCTACTCTAACATGAAGGTCATTTAAACATCATTTTCTTTGACGGCCTTTGACTTTTGCACAGTACTGTACCTCCCTAGTCCTTTTGTTCAGATGGTCACATGGATTCTGTTCATTAAATACCGGCAAGGCTCAACGTGTAAAACTGACCTAAGTAAATCCAGACTTACTCAAAAAAGTAAGAGATACATAGAGTTTGTGGAAGCAGTAACGTAAAAAGGCAAGAAAGTCTTCTTCACAAATTTACACATCTTTTCATTAATTTAATGTTTTTTTTTAGTGTGCATTACTAGCACATTTTTTTTGGTTATGTGTCATCTGCAATAAGGTGTCCTGAATGGTTTAGTAAGGTAAAATTTGTTTTTATTTTAGCACTGTGGTCATGCTTTAAAAATACCTGAAGTCTAGATGTAAACCATGCTGGTTTTGACCAGAAGCAGGAAGAAGCAGCACTGGGTGGGGTCAGACCAAGACTTCTGGGGCGGGG
>JAODKN010000039.1:12590279-12608932 GCA_026774425.1 Petrocephalus zakoni | reverse complement strand
TTGGGGTAAAAACAGACAACTATATATATATACAGTATATATGTTGCATACAAACATACACATTAGATATGTCTATATTGCATTGTGGTTAAGGCTAGGGCTGGGTAGGGGTTAAGCTTGTACAGGTGTTTGTTAGGTTTTGCAATACTTGTGAGGACCAAAGGAATGTCTGGTACCTGCTCTGCATGAGGTGCCGCCACAGGATCGTGACTGGGAAGGCTGGTCGCTGATATTAGCACACTGGCCTGGCAGGCTTAGCCCAACTACCCAGCATCCATCCTGGAAGATCTGGCCTCGCAGGGCTTCTTTTCCGCACTCCTTCCAGACCACCTGTAGCTACCTGTGCACTTGATGGCCTCATGCACCGTCAAATAGGCGCTACCGTGCTGAGACCACCTGCCCCACCTGCCCCTTCCTGACCTGCGCCATCATTGGAGCTAACGGTTACACCTTGATTGGCGGCAGCTCTGCAGCCCCCCATCATCAGGGTAGGGTTTCTGCCAGGGACACAGAAGCCCGCACTGCCGTGTTGGGAGTCCAACAGCATTCGGGTGGCAGTACTTGTGTAACACGAGTTTTAGCTCACTCCCTTTCAGGATGACTGCATCGTGGGGATGGACTTTCTCGCCTGCCAGGGAGTATCAACCTTGGGCCTCAAGCTTGGCCCTCAAGTCTCCCCTACCAGCCTGCCACAGCGCCTGAGATGACATTGCCAACCGAGGAGGGTGGAAGCTCCCAGGGGTTCTGACTACTTCCCTGCCCCAAAGGGGTTTCAGTGCGCCAGCTGCAGGGAGACTGGCAGGAGCAGCAGGCTGACCCGGGAGTGCCACAAGTTAGACCACGAGGGGGAGCCGAGCAAGCACCATGGGCAGCTGCTGCACGAGTCTGCCCAGACAGCAAAGGAGGAGCAGCAAAGAGAGGAGCCAGCCAGCTGGGAACACAAGCAAGATGTCCAGAAGCAGCTGGCCGAGGCTGCATGGATGGCACTGCTTAGCCGCGAGGAGGCGTGCCACGCCATGCAGGCCCAGAAGCATCGCAGGGCAGTATTCACAGGACCTGGACCAGCTGCATGAGTCCCGAGCCGGGCTGGAGGGATCACCCGAGTAAGATTAGCAGCGGAAGAATCAGTAAGGGAAACAGCTACTCAGAGCCACGTAAGCCCAAGGGCTGACACCTGGGGGGGCCTGCATCGCCAGTGCATGCTACAGTAGCAGCTTGGTGTTCACCAGCCGTCCTGTTTCCCTGTCTCTTCAGTGCTCCCCAGCTTTCCAGCCCTCATTATTGGCTGGCATCACCGTTGGCAGAGACAGCATACTGGTAGCTGCCACCAGACTTCTGAGACATCCGGAGTTGAGGTGGGGACTAGTTGTGGTAGTCGCTAGGACAGTCAAACCTTGGTGGGGGGGGATGTGTAGCCCTGTGAGCTGCTTTACGTTAGCGGAGGTCATTAGCATCTCCCAGAATGCTCCGCGAGAGTTGCAAATATCACTTGTCTGTTGTCATCGTAAACAGCTGTGCTTTGTCCCCAATTGTCCCGTGAGCCTTAACCTGCGTTTGTGTGAGATCATTACCTTATCCTCACGTTTCTCTTTGCAATGTGTAACTCCGCACCATGTGTGCAGCATTTAGTTTGTATTGGGACCTCCACATGGCTCCCTGTGTGCTGAGTCTTGGGGGTATTTGTGTACGGTGCAGTGTAGGTGCTCTCATTGTGTGAGTCCTTTTAAGAGCTGATAATAAAGAGCCCAGTGTTTAAAGATGCCTCACTTGTTGCATACCACTCCAGAGCCTGGGTCCACAATATTATTGCCAAGAGCAGCACACGCGGTATAGATACATGTCTCTCCAAATATTTCTCAGCTTTTAAGTTATGGGAGACCACATTTTGCGGCCTGGCAAAATCCTCATGAAAGTTGCGTGCGATGGTTTTTGTGATGTATCTAACCTCATCACAGACTGTATGCATTTGGGCCCACTACTCCCAGTAAAAGGAGAACCATTTTATCAAACCCACATTGTTTGCAAGACAAGTTTCATTGTAGTTTACATAATCCGTCATTTGCTTATCAGTTCCACCGTCTGCATTATTTTAACTTCTACTGGTCTTCTTCCTCCTATCCATCACAATAGTTCTGGATCTATATGCCATTATAATATGACATTATAATAAAATTAATGAGGGAGACAACCCACAGGAGATAACCATCCCTGTCAAAATGAACACCCTGTATAAAATAATGCACTTCTACATGAGATACAGGCACATTTAGCATCATTTAAGTCTTTTTTTCTAGGTGCCACACACCCAGACGATACGGACGCTTCTTTTTAATTTCAGCCATTTAAATGAATAGTTGGCACTGGAAACGGTTAGCCTGAAACTGCTATGTCGTATTAGGGACAGTCCATTTGTGGGGAATCAGTTTGTGTGGTAGTGATGGGAATTCCGGCTCAGTTTAGCGAGACAGATAATTTGGCTCAGCTCAGCAGTAAGACGTCTCTTACAGCCGCCAAGCGGTTCTTCATTTAGTACGCACACTGTACTGTAAGGGCACACATCAGAGGGATTGTTCTCTCAGTTACAAGGGCACTTCATAACGGCACCCTTTTCCATTGTGAGTGTACCCATAGGAGCTGCTTAAACCATCGTAAGCACACTTTATAAAAATATAGGCCTACTGGATGTTTTTTGTCTTGTGCAGTGTATGCCAAATGTATAAAATATTTATTGGCATTTTTTTTCTTATTAACATCAGTACAATATGTATTACACTCGTCTATTACATAAAAGTCTATTTTTTAAATAACAGTCTACAAAAGAACTATGGTTCTGCACGGTTTATAGGACAATACTAATCGCATGAGTCGGTAAATCGTTGTGAATTCTTTTCACATTTTCTTTTCATTTTTGATATCTAGTGTGAGTGATACGTACCATCTACATACAGTGTTTTGTATCATTTAAGGTTAGTTTGAGGTTAATTTAAGCCTATTTGCAGGGCAGTCTCATTTATGGGAGTTAGCCAGGAAGCTGCCCTATGGACAATCTGGGAAAATACTTAAAATCGAGCAAAGAAAACGCACAACCAAGGCGCTATTAATGCAACTAAGACCATAATCAGTGAGTTTATATACGTTTCTAGTTCGCAGAACTACAAAATACATGCTTTACGCAAAATAAATCTATCCTTAAGTACGTATCCAATACGGGGTCGCGTGTAAAGAATGCTTATAAACATTCGATTAATTATTGAACGCCTGAGCTAAAATTCCCAATTGGATTTAATACCGTAAGCTAACTGACTATAGCCAAACATATATAGTATCAAGGTGTTTCCCTAACCCCGATTCTCGTGCGTATGCTGTGTATAATTATTAATCGGAATTTCCCGTGGTTAAAGCCTCCACTCGTGGCCGTAATTGACCTGTTTGCGCTCTGCCGGGAGCCTCATTTGTTTAAGCGAAGCAGAAAGTGGACGAGCGTTTGCTTTGCTTGCTTGCCAAGTGCTCGGGTATCGATTGGTTTATTGCTGACTGCCCGGGTAGATAAGGCGGCTGCGGGGCGGGCTAAGGGCAGCCATCGGTATGCATGGGCGCCCTAATCGCCCCCCGCGGTGAGCCCCTCAAAGGGCCCCGCTAAGCTCGCCTCCGCAGGCGGCCAGGCGTGACTTCTCCCCGGCGCATGACGTCACTCCTCCTTTGTCGCTCCCACAAGTTGCTTGCAGGTGTCAAAACACATTATAGTGGCGGGACTTTCCCCCGCAAACACGCACCCCCCCCTCATGTGCAAACAAATGAATTCCTCATATCCTCGTAAAAGAAAGGGGAAAACAAAACAGTTGTAAGCCACCCAAACTATCTATCTATCTATCTATCTATCTATCTATTGTTTAGATTCAGAGATCCATTATACTATTTATATCCCAGGACACGCAAATAAACTGCTTATCGCTTATGGATAAATGCGTCAGATATATATTTAAATATATATATGTGTGTTATTTTTTTATTTTTTTTTTTTTTTTTTCTTCCCTATTGCAGGATAATGGGGGCTGTAAACTTGCGCCTATAGTCAGTGGATATTTAAAGCGTCCTGCCTAATCGCCGCCCCTTCACCGCCCAGAGCCTTGTTTTTCAGCCTGCCCCATGGATCACCTGTAGGGCACCCTGACAGCGCTCCCCGCCCCGAACACTCCCTGCGGGGTAAAGCTGCCTGGCCTGGGGGGAGGCGGTGCAGTCACAGCGACCCGAGATCGCAGCCTTGCCGCAACGGGACGGTTGATCCACCCCACGCTTGTAAGTTTTATCCCGATCTCCAAGTTCTTCTTTCAGCATACAGGCGACGGCGGGCCGTATTGACGGATACATTAGTAACACTGCAGTATCAGTAACAGTAAGGTCTTACTCTGGTAAGGCAAAGTGCGCGGCGCGGTTCCCGCAAGCCGTTTATATTACTGCTACTTATAGAAACCCAATGAAAAAATAAAAGAAAAACTGGGTAGATTGCGTTTTGCAAAGCGGAGAGAATAAGCAGCCGGGCGCGCAGTGACGTACGAGGAAGCGCCGGGCCGAGCCGCCGGTGCCGTGGCCGGGGGGGAGAGCCCGCTCGCCGGCATGATCGCCGCGTAAACGCAGGGGAAGGCTGGAGGACCCCGATCGTGTATACGTGTCAGGGTCTCGCTGGATGCGCTTGGCGGGGAATAAAGTTACTATTACGCGACTTTACTTGCGTTTGTCTTACGCGGGATGGAAAGTGTATCTGCTATACGTTACTTAATCATATCCGTCTAACGGTTATATCACTTATTTTACACTTCTGCTTATTTTATACTTATACAAGCGTTTTGTAAACGTGCCACACATTTATTTTAATGCAGAAACTAAATGCGTGTTTAATAGCTGTTTAAAATTCGAACTATGTTTAGAGGGCAAAAAAGAAAAACAACAACACGGAAATGGGGGAGATTTGCCGCATGGCTGAGATGTCATGGGCGTATCGTTAAGCACCGGTGTGTCTATAAAACTCTCAGCGTCATGAAGGACTGGCTTTGTTTTGATGGCGTTCATAACGTGGAAAGCCCGAGCGCTTTTCTGCACCATCATGAGCGGTGTTCCAGGTGGCTGGTCGGGGAGATCATACTGGTACATGGATATATTTTAGAACTGCTAGAAGGCTCTGTATTTTCTGACCGATAGCACATAATAAAGCCAGACAACCCGACCTAATATATTTGGTGACACTTTACTTGAGGGGGGCACTGGTAACTTAGTAACTCGGTTACAACTCAGGTACAACTTGTGAACAAATATAGTAACTGCATGGAATACATGGACCACGATGATTGATTGACCCACAAGGTAACAAAATTTCATCTCAATCAATTTTGTTGAGAATTTTTCCTAATTTCAAAAAGTTCAGGTTGACCCAAATAAATACACCAGGGTAGGATGAACAAACATGCGATCAGTATGTAACTAAGACTTAATTTCTTAATTAATACATTAAGTAAGAGTGTATTACTACTTTATTTGCACGTGCCTCTTAAAGCAATGTTTTGCCATATATTTTTGTATGGTACTTGGAAAAAATAAATATGAAAATGCATGCTTTACACGCATGAATCGGGAACAGCACTAAAATGACACAAACATATATATGCAAGGGGCAGCTGATGGCACTGTTATTAATGACTGAAGCTGGTGGACAGAAGGTCACTCGTCTGAGATCCAGGAGCGTGTGAGATCATGGAAGATATCCCCACAATAACCTGTCCGAGCTAAACTGTGGAGCAGTGGATATAATTTGATAGAATAAAACTATCAAAATGTCTTTTTTTTTCTATTGGTTGCTGGTTGATGGCTGTATAGTTTCAGACATCAGCTTGCCAATTCATGCCATTTTATATTTTGGTGTTCTGCTTGGTGTAATGTATTAACACATACTGCATTCTGCAGAGTAGTGTTTACCATGTTAGTTTCACACCCTAAAGGTCCCCAGCTCATAATTGGGTGGAAACTTTGCTTGAGGGTGGTGTGTGGCTCAGTGGTTTAGGATGCTATACTTGTGATCGGAAAGTTGCTGGTTCATATCATGTGGTCAGTTGAGTGACGTTACTGCTGAGTCCCTGAACAAGGCCCTTAAACCCAATTGCTCCAGGGACTGGCTGACCCTCTTATCTTAAATTTATGTCACTTTGGACAAAAGCTTCTGCTAAATAAGCAAAAAAAAAATGGGTTTCCACCACTGACGTTAAGTTTCTTCTGTATTTGTTGACCACCAGGTTCTCCACGATGCAGTCTGTCGACAAACCCCAACTGCTGTCCTTGGGTAGGAAGGACACCCAGCGGTTGCTGGAAGTATACGTGAGACGTAGTCTGAGCCTCAATGATGGTTCCGACGTGGAAGCCAGGCAGCGGGTAAAGTCGCGGAAGTGGGTGACCAGGGCTGAGAAGAACCAACAAGTCCGGAGGCACTCCAGTGACAGCTCTGCTCACCTCAGCCCACGGGAAGTGCTTGATACCAGTACCTTCCAGTTGACTCCTCTAGAACCACCTGCTACTGTTTTGCCTTTAGAAATCTGCGCTGACTCTGAAGGCTACGTGGAGCCTGAACTCCATGTAGATCCAGATGTTCAGTTGCAGTCAGATGTCCACGCACAATCAGGAAATTTTGCAGACACGGAAGATCATGCAGACCCAGAAGACCCTGCAGAACTGAAAAAGAAACCAAAGAAAAGTAACAAGAAGGGGAAGAGGTCTTTCTTCAAGAGCTTTCTTAGCTTTTTTTCCAGAAAGGAGTCTGATGAGAAGGAGGAGAGGGACCCCAGCCCTGGGAGGACGGGGAGCAGGACACCTCCCGATACCCCACAGGAAATGTTTTGCATCCCGGTCAGTGAGTTCTCCTCTGGGGGGACCCAACAATCTCCCCGACTGGGCAAGTCAGTGAAGATAAAGAGTTTGCGCAAAAAGTTCTCCTTCCGGAGCACAGGGGAGTCCAAGAAGCCAGAGAAGCCCACTACTCTGAATCTGTCTAGCAAAGTACACATACCAGGTGAGTATAGCTTACTCTGAACCTGTCCAACAAATGTATACATTCCAGGTGCCTCATGTATAATGGCGTGCGTAGAATTTACACTAAAATATGGCGTACAAATAAAACCAGAAATGTGCGTACGCCAGACAAAATCCAGATGCACAAAACTGTGCTTAAGCAAAGTTCTAGTCTTTCCCTTTTAGCATCCCAATCAGTGCAGAATGCTACGCAAGTACACGAGCCCACTGCCACGCCCTGGCTCCTCCCATAATTATACATATTTTAATATGCAAATCAATATAGAGATCCCCTTTGATCAGGGTTTTGTTAAAAACAATGGCCAAGGCACGTGGAATGAAGAGAAATTTTAGCGAATGTGAAGTAGAGGTCTTGCTTAGCGAAATCGAGGCGAGAATGTTGTTTGGTGGTTTAAGCTGTGGCATCAGCAACAAAAGAAAACTGATGGAGTGGCACAGTGTGGCGGAGGCACTTAAAATGTAATTCCGTAAAGTCGCACAGTGGCTGAAATAAAAAATTAGTGGTCGGATATTAAAGTCGAGGTAAAAAAGCGAATCGCAGCTCACCATAAGAGCCTCAACACCACTGGAGGAGGTAACGGTAACAGCCTTTGAGCAGCGAGTTGCTGCAGTTATTAGGGACACAACAGCAATTTTACCAGCGGGTGAGAGGGACTCTGACATCAGCGCGGGTCAGTTTTTTTTTTTGTACCATATTTGTTTGAATTAGTTAAATGTTTCAGATGAACAGACAACAGCTGTGGTATTAATTTTGTCTGTTGTTTCAGACAATAGTACAGGCAAGCCATAATCTTGTGCCACGTTATGCAGCAGGCTACATGTGTGCACAATGCGACACACTTCCCCTGGAATATAGAGCAGCACTCCTATGGTCTTGTCCGGCAGCGCCAATGACCCTTAAGCTGCCCTATAGAACGCTCTACCACCGCCCAAGCCCGAGCACGAACGCCATTATAACGTCGCGCTTGTGCAGTCTGTGGGCTTGCTAGCGGGGTGAGAAGCCACGTCTTCAGTGGGTGCCCACTGTCCCCTAAGGAACTGTCAAATGGTTACGTCATACACAACACCTACAATTTTGGTCCTAAAATATAAAATGTCTTCTTACTGAGAAGCCAGCCGTCACGCACCATACTGTTTTCAAGTTTGTTCCCAACACTACTATTTCTGAAAATAAACGAATCATGGGTTGAGCCAGGCTATCTTGTCACAACATTAATGAAACGCATTTTCGCATCACATATTATTTGCACATTAATAGAGTGAAAATTCTTTCTATTCTTTCTATTTGCATAAGCAAATTCATTCTGAAGGCGCCTTTATAGCAGTGTGCGTGCAGTCGATCGTTCCGATTACATTTGCAAAATCAGACATCGCTGTGAATTATGCTTTAATGTTTACCTGTTTAACCATAGTGTAAGGAAAATTTAATATATCTGGATGACAAGCAGTTTATACCGGTCCATAGAGCTGGCATGGCACGACTCAGTGATGACTGAGAAATACCCGATCGGTCCGAAAGTTCACGTTGAAAGAAAATCAGTCTGCCTTTGTAAAGTTGGCCCCAGTTCAGCACACGGCTCTTGGAAATCCAAATCGACTTTAGAAGCCTGTCATCATGGGCCAGGAAATCACTATGATCCCTAAGTACACGCTCTCTTCTAATTCTTCCATTTGCAATTCCAATAACGCTAGAGCATAGTAGTTGGAATATTTTGGCCTTTCTCTGCATTATTTTATTGTCACAGACTGATTATGATCGGGTGCCGTACATTTATAAACAAGGTACAATTTATTTCAGTGCATTTGATACAGACCGCATCATGAATGCGAGTATGAAACAGAGTAACTACACTAGCACTCTTTTGCCACAGGATTACAAAATCGAGCAGAAACGTGCATATGCGTTTCCCGGGGTTGCCATGAAAATGTGCATAGCGGTACACCAAGTTTAGTTTTTATACATCCCGACATGAGCGTGGAAACGGGCGTACGCAACATTTTTGTGCGTACGCACTGTTTATACATGAAGCCCCACCTTACATTGACTCTATTCAGCAAATGTATACATACCAGGTGAGTATAGCTTACGCTGAATATATCTGTGCTGGAGAATGTGCTCAATATCATTATTTTATTTCTTTTTTAGACGTGACTCCAACCAAGATCGATACTTTGCACATTGCATTTTATGCTGCTGAATTTCCTATTTCAGCAATTTCATTTTCCTTACTTTCTTAGCCATATCTGCTGTTTCAACCATTTCTATTCATTCCATAAATATATAATATGTCTCTGCAGTTCCTAGTTGCATAAACATATACGTAAAGTTGAAGTTTATGAGTTTTTGTTTTGAACTGTCTAATCCTGTCGTGTTCCTGACTGGATGGTGCGAGTAAGAATTCCTTGAAATCTTGAGTCTTCAATGATAGCTATCAGGTCCCTGCACCCTCTTTTTTCAAGATATGATTCAACATTCCAACATGTTTTGTCTTTGTTTTTTGTTTTTTAAGAGGTTGTATCGGTTGAACCCACAAACACCTACTACGAGAAGGTATCAGAGGAACTGAAAAAGATCGTGAAAGAGGTAAAGGAGAGCCCGACAGCTGAAAACCATGCTTTTTTTGGGAGAAACTTGGCCACAGACAGTGCAGTGGCAGCTGAAGGTAAGCTAACCTGGTGTACCACGTGGTTTGTGGCACATTATTCAAAGTCACAAAGCATGTAGATGGTAAATATGCAAGATAGAGGGTACAAGAGGGACAAAGGTAATAAACAAAAGCACCACACTGTTATCAGCTATTAGAGGAATGACATCATTCCGGTCTTTCTGGCTTTGACATGCATCCGCAGTGGTTTTTCCCCTAGTTTTCTGTGCGTGTGTGGAACAGTCTGACCCTGACCCTCGGCAGGCTCTGACATTTTGTTTAAAACTCAGTTAAAAGCTAATTTTTATTATTGGCTGTATTTATTATTGGTTGTATGAATTGTGCTATAGAAATACATACATGCACACTCGGTTCAGTGTATGTATGTATGTATGTATGTATGTATGTATGTATGTATTTTTTATGTGTACATTCACTTGTATAATATGTATGTGTGTGTGTGTGTGTGTGTATTTTGTTTTTTTTTTTTTACATCAAGTACATAAGGCTTCTCCTGTTTCAGATGAAGAGACCGTTGAAAACATAATCAGCCTCCTTAAACAGCAAGGCGACGCCATAAATCTGCAGGTATGAAGGTCACACTGGAAGGGATTCCCTGATAATCATCAACTAACCTTTTGTTATATGAAAATTAATGGCAGTGACAGCATTTTTCTGTTAATGTTTAAACGTCGGTTTGGATTCATAGGCTTTTGAGCTGGACCTCCGAACATTTCTTTAAAAAGTAAGGGGTTACTTATTGGCAGTCATAGATAAATTAGTCATAGGTCTGGGCAATATCACAAATAAATGTGTAGTAAAATAAGGGTGGCACAGTGGTTAGCAGCATTGCCTCTCACCTCTGGGACCAGGGTTCGAGTGTTTGCCATGGTTCCATGTGTGTAGAGTTTGCATGTTCTCCCTGTGTTGTCATGAAAATGGATGGATGGTATTTACATAAAATTATTGCCTCAATCAACAGATTATTTTCCAAATAGGAATTTGGAACATAATAATTTTTTAAAATAATGCAAGGAAAAAGCAGAATTAAACTATTAGATGCTATATTCACAATTGTTAAGCTTAGTGAAAATAAATGAATTTTCTGTGGAAGTTTGAGTTGGAGCCGTTGGAAGATTTTCATCCCACGCTTCCTGCTGCTCATTTAATTTTCAGATTGTGTGATATTTAGGAAACCAAATCACAGATTTGGACCTGGGAAATAGTACCAGCAGAGGGGATTTCCAGTTCAGTTTAGTTAATTTTCTAGAGGTCCTTACATTTCTATAAACGTGCACGCAGAGACGGGAAAAGCCCCTTAGGTTGGACCAGTAAGGGGAGACTAAAACTACAGAGTTCCTGTGTCATGTGACTGTAGCAGCCAGTAGCATGTCTTGGTCCAATGTGATTCGCTGAAGGCTTGTTCTCATCGTCACAGAGACTAAGGCTCTGGTATGGGGTCTTACGGGCTGTGTGCAGCAGACCCAAGGCTGCCAAATGCCCGGAGAATAGCGGAGGGGAAATGCTAAGCAGTTTACACAGTGACAGCGGCGTTTGGGCAATGCCAACGAGGCGTGGCACCGCAAGCTTAATCTGTTGTCTGCTGAGTCACTGTAATGGGTGCTCAGGTGTATTTACAAGAATAAAATCTTATTTATTGTATTATACTATTGTATCATTGTTGGTATTGTTCACCGTATTTTGTATTCCCTTCTCTTGTTTCCTTTGTGTATCGTTGTAGTATCCCATTGTATTAGTGTACGTTTGTTGTTATTGTCCTCTCCCCTGTCCTCTCTTAATGTGCCTTCACTGGCAGAATAAATGAATAGTATGCAAGTACTTACATACTCCCCCATTGCAGAGCAAGTCTGTCCCGACTATACAAGGCAACCAGACTAAACATTCTGCTTGTCTAATGCATCGGGACAAGACAAGGGATAAAAAAAAGAATAAAATTGGAGCATCTTCTGTTGCGTGACTGAACTTTGTAAAGTGTAAAAGTAACTGTATTTTTAATTATAGATTTCTACTGTACATGTTCCTGTATTATTGACCATTTTGGTTACTACTGTGCTCCAACTCCCTGCATTTACATGTCCTTTTGGGTTAAAATTAATGCCAAATAATTCTAAGTGTACCTTGGCTAGACTATGAAACGTAATTGTGAATTGTGACTCTGAATTGTCAGTCTGTCAGGAATCTCATCGATGACTGAATGTGATGATGGTGCTTGGTTCCCGTCTGCAGGTGATGGCGGACGGCTCCTTGAGCGGCTTCTTCCGGAACCTTTCCTACAGCTCCTTCCAGCAGCTGGCGGACCGCTACGTGCAGGAGGAAGTCCCCAGCCACCTGCCCCAGCAGACCGGGGCACCGGAGCTTGTCCGCTTCGCGTTCACCCTGGACTTCACAGCCAAGATGGCGGGCCTCTCCAACCAGGCTGTTTGCCGCATCATGGGATTCGGGAACCGCTACCTGGAGGATCGCTTCACTCAGCTGAGCCGGACCAGTGCTGGGGTAGGGGGTGTGGCCAGTGGTGGGGGTGTGGCCAGTGGTGGGGGTGGGATAAATTACCTACTGTTTCTTGACATGCATATGGGTTGCAGTGTTATGGTTAAGTGTAGCTTCATGAAAGTGTAAAGAGGAGTGTTGAAGCCTCGCTTGTACATCGCTTCGGACACGAGCATCAGCTAAATAATATAAATGTAAATGTAAACTATGCAGGGAAAGTGAGGAGTGCCTGTTTCTGAGAGGTCCTGTCACTTTTTGGCTTGGCCAGAGACTTGTAAATTTTGTATTGTAACGGTAACTGCTCGCTTTAATTTTCAAGCACAGATACAAGACCAGCTAATCCAGTACTAATTCCAAAAGTGACGATCTGTGTCCAGTGTCACTAAGTGTTCCAGGTGTCTTTGTGAATGAGCAGCCATAATATTTTGTCATGTAGCCACTTTTGTGTTCGATATAAAAATGAATCCCGGCAAGGTAGGGGAAGCGTGTGGTGTAGGCTTAATGACGTACAATACTTCCCTTTTCCGAGTTCCTTTCCAAGCAGTTGGTCATTTGTAGTTTCACATGTACTGGGGAAACACCTCAGAGTTTCCTCCAAAATGAAAGTTCACAAGCATCTGACAGCAAATGTGAACGTAGGTTCAGATCAATGTATTTGTAGTAATTCATCCCATGACACTTTTTTTTTTTTTCTTCTTCTTCTTACTGCAGGAATCTCAAGTTCAGGAAGTCCAAAATTTCAACGCGCCGGACTAACGGTGTGGTTGGCTTCAAAGCAGAATAGCCACTTCTCAGAACCACTTGTGGCCGTGGCAAAAGTTCCAGCAGGAATAGCGCGGTGGAGCCAGCAGAAGATCAGGGCATGGACACAAAAACAACGAGAACATCTTGTATCACGAAGGGAAGCCACCCTTACCTGTGATTTTTAGCTTTGTCAGTAAGGCTCCTCCTGTTCACAAGGCCTTCTGACATGAAATAATGTAGCATATATCTCCTTTTCTTGCACCAAGTACGGTCTTGAACTCCAGTGCCATGATGGCACACACTTTCCACAATCTCCAGGGAGGTGCTGGAATGCGAAAAGGCTGCTCCTCAGGTGAATATAATGATCTGTGAATCTGTGAAACTGTGAAACATGAGAGATCTACCCAGCAGGCCTTGGCCAGATGGAAAGGGTTAGAGGAACACAGGAAGGTCATAATGGCTGCTGGGGCGGGCGTCTTTTAGCCTAGTTCAAGGCACTTAATGTGTGATTAGTGACTGATTTTAATTGATTTTATACTCTTTTTATCTGTACTGTCGGTGCAGGGTCTTTCATTTTGTATGGTGAAAAACCAAGGATGTATGTAATTGTTCAACTTGTTCAAATGATGTGCAGTTCCTGACTGTGTGTGCTGGCATGCGCAGGCTGTATCGCTTGAAGAAACATGGTGACCTAAACAAACTCATTTTCATTTACTGAGCAGTTTTATACATTTTGTAACTTTTATAGTGATTTTTAAAACCACTGTTGGTTTTGACTACTATCATGCTGTTAACATGCAACAACCATGCAGATTTGAAAGAAATTAAAATGGGTAAGAACTAATAACCCTACCAGAATATTTGCAGTAAAACATAGCAAAAGAATATTTATTTAATTTCACCTCATCTTCCAGTCACATCCACATCTGGGTCACAGGGGGCCTGGGGCCTGGAGCCTATCCCGTGAGGTGGGTGTGGTGCACCATGGGTGATTTAGAGGAAAACCGTTTAGCCTCATCACATGCATTTGGCCTGCAAGTGGAAACTGGAGTTTTTTGGGCATAATCACACACACACACCAACAGACAGACAGACGGCAAAAGTGGGATTTGAACCCTCAGCCCGGAAGGTGCGCAGCAGTAGCGATCTCATACCACCCAGTCCTTCCTGTTTTGACCATAAACATCATAATGCAGCTATAAATTGTTAATATATACATAATACCAAAGGAAAGCATTTTAGATTACTGCACATGGGAGTGATAGAAAGCTCCATCATCTCAAACTGCAGCAAATGGGTAGTGGTCAGCTGCCACAGACCTGAACTTCAGCAAATGGCTAGTGGTTAGCCACCACCTGCCCTGCAGGGCCTTGGGCTGGCCGTGATGCTGTGCCGCAGCATGAGGGAGCAGCACTTCTCAAAGTCACTAGAAACGTGGTGACATCCGCACCACTCTTGCCGTGATCACCCGAGTCGCGCATGAGAGATGGCAATCTGCAAAACCGCGGGTTTCCGGGAGGAAATCCTCTCAGAAACACGGGGAGGACAAACACTGAGCATAGGCCTGGACTCAAACCCACAACTCTGTTGGAGGCAACAGTGCTACCCATTCATGTGCTGTGCTACCTGGAAAATGCTTTAGTGTAGTTTGTCACGTTTCTGCCCTGTTAGAGCCGTACTTTTTTCCCCATTATCTTTTAACAATAGTGATATTAAAATGAAGGGTTTGATGTTTAGGAATTTACATTTATCTGTCCACCCTCCCATCATCTGTCACTCCATCCATTTATCAGTCCATCCATCTACCCATCCATCATCCATCTTTTATACCCATTTATCCTATGCATGTTCTTTTTGTGATGCGGAAATGTCATGATGCTCTGATGAGGCATATTGGGATACCGAAACACAAGATCTGATAGCCCCTGACGTTTGACCCAAATGCTGAAGGTGGGCACAGAGCCAGGGAGCAGGGAAACCATCTTTTATGGAGGCTAGACATCTTGGACTATTTTGGGCGAAACTCAAGCATCTGTGATTGGTGTATTTGTTGAAGGACTTAATCCTGCATTAACTAGACTTCAGCGTTACAAGTCACAGTGAGGATGTTATCACATGTGTTTGGCTGGCCCATATTGTGGGTTACACGTGTTAAAAAACCATTTGAAACTGGTTTATCAGTGAATGCTAAAAGTATCTATTTGAGGTATTTTTGTAGGCTTGAGGGACTGTAGTTTTAGGAAAAGAGGGCTCTAATTATTAAACTTTCTCATATTCATCTTTTCCCTGATGGCTTCTTTTGGTTTAATTTGGATCTGCTGGAAATGGCAGTAGTTTAGTATATTAAATATAGACTTTGATGGGGTCAAAGGTCAAGAGCAGGCCATCACTGGATAACAATCGTTGATCATTTATAATCTTTTTTTGAAACCTGACTTCTAAGTGTGTAGATCAATAAGTAACCTGTATGTTTGCCCAAACATACACACAGACATGCATTTGGCAGTAGTGAGATAAGGAAGAGGAGAGCTGGTATCTTCAGTTCTGTCCTTGATGGGCTTCCATCAGATCTAACTCCCGCATACAGACTGACCAGCACCAATGGCTGTCCCCGTTCTCAAGGGGCATCCCACCTGTCATTGGCAGATGACGCTACCAAGGCCGGATGCCATAATGTAATGTTAATTAAAGAGAGAAACACCTATTCCTCGCCCTGCCAAAAATGCATGTCCATCCACAGGGACGACCTACACAAAAAATGCAGAAGGACCCAGGAGTTTAGAAGCAATTTAGAAATAATTTCATGCCTGCTGAATATTGTATGAGGCAGAAAAGAATGAAGCAAGGCATTTAAGTCTGTTCACCACCAGAAGCAGCATTTGTTCTTTACCTTGTTCTTTCTCCTGGTTATTTACTTTGTTTTTTTTCTGTCATAGTCATTATATACTTCACACCTTCACCATGTAGTCTTGGTGTAAATTCCTCTCAGTCAGCACGACATGCACAGTTGAGTGCAGGCAGAGTGGTGGCTCTGAGACTAGGGATCTATGCCAGCAATTGGAATGTTGCTGGATTGAATCCCATGAATGCCAGGAGGCGTTCCATTGAGACTCCATTGAGCCCTTGAGCCCTTACCCTACAATTGCTTCATCCTGGGTATGATGTTAACCTGCATCCAGCTCTGCAAGCAGGTCCTCCAATTTCAGGGAGGGGTTGGTGGCAGGATTGGCACTCCAGCCACTACATTGTTCAGCTCCATCTCAAAGGTGTGGTGCTAAGGTTTCACCCACTGCATGGCTGCACCCAGGACCGCCTGCCTGCGGTGGTCTATAATGTGGTGCCGCGCAGTCTCAGCGTATGCGTCCTTACCTCCACACAAGTAGAGCTACAACAGTAGACTGTGATATCAATGCCAACATCACATGTTATGCACAGACAATTCTTACAGTATATAGCTAAACAGAGATTAGGCTTTTTCATGTATTATTTTCAGATACTTTCAGATTTTCAGATGCCAGGGGTTTAAGTTTCACTAAAAAAGAAATTATTCTGTCAAAGGGAAAAAACTGCAAGTTAGCTTTGCAATTTTAATGATTATCCCATTTATATATTATCCAATATATGTTTTTAAAAATCTGTTGCATGAGTGCAGCATGTGTTCTCAGAGAGCACCATAATTCTCTGTCCTATGACAGAGTGAAAATGTTTTAGCGAAACTAACTCCCTGCACTATAATGTCCGCACAAAATTGTACAGTGAGAAAAAGCCTGACCTCAGTGAGTTTTTACTCAGTCGGTACACACACACTACACACTCAGTCAGTAAACTCACATGGTACTCCCACAGTTTTGGTAGGAACATGTCCCTAAAGTCCAATCAAACTCAAATCTATGCTCTTGGGCTTTCATAACATACCATTCTATAATGCAATTATAAGAATATCAAAATATAATACTTGCCTGCCTTGTCGCCATGAGATACTTTACCCAAAGCTGACGGCTGTGTAGGGCATGCAGGGTGTCAGGCAGAAGGGCAGTCACACCCAAATACGGAGGCTGCAGGGGCTTCCTCTTTCTGCTGGAGACCCTCCTGCTCAAGCCAGAAGCATAAACCACACGAAGAGTGAGAAACTGTGGCCCTGTGTCACCGTAAATAGACAGAGTGCGTTCTCTGTAGGAGGGGTGGTTTATGTCTCTACTCCGAGTTTCTTTGGGTAATTTTGTATCAGCTAAATGTTCAGTTAAGCTGCTGAAATTTACACCTCTGCTGCATCTGTGTATTTTTATTTCTTGTGTGTGGTTTTGAAATGGTAGCTACCTACAAATTTGGTTTGCACGACGTCCTTGCAAAGGCCCTTTAATGCATCAAGCGGCATTCAGCATCTGTCAGCCTTAGTAAAGACAAAGTGCATCATTCATTATACCAAGTTACGATGATCATGGGTCATGATTGCAACTTTCAGTTTTTAAATCGCCACTTTTGTGTAATACTGTCCACTTTTGTGTAATACTGTCCACATCTGACAGTCATTAATTCCACATCAAATATTTTTTGGCTTTAAATCATAAAATGCACGATTAAGCATGTGAATTATCAGAACCAGGAAGCACTTTGTGACATTTCCTTAACATTTAAGTCCAAAAGTCCACTTAGGTCAACAGCTAAGAAACTGTTAAACAACTGGGCAAAGGTCACAAACAATTAGACTTTTAGCAAATAACATTATTCTCACACAACAATCTAAATACTTCATCCCTAAGGATAGTGAATGGTGATTATTTTTGCTCTTTTTTATTCATTATTTATTTATTTTATTTTTTATTATTTATACTAATGGAGAAATAGGTTTTTTCTATCCCATCTTGCTCTGCATGTGACATAAGGGCCTTGCTTAATGGCCTAATGGACAACATCAGTCTGCCAACCTTGGGATCTGAGCCAACCACAGCCAGAGGGCCCTAACCAGCTAAGCCACAAATCACCTTAAAAAAAAAAGATGCTTTTCTGGACAAAGCACTGATGAGCAGGAAGCACGGTGTGGTGAGAGCCAGAGATATAGGAGGTATCTGAACAGCCGGCAAATGTTAAAGTTCGCCCAGCAGCTTCATGCGTCAATGCATGAAAGGAGGGGCAGTGTGGTAAGATGACCAGGTTTTATAGTCTCAATCCAGAAAAATGTGGGCCTACCCACAGCCCATGTTTTTGCTCTGGAAGCTGGGAGGGAGCAAAAATGTGGACTGTCTGGCAGGTAGACAGGAGGGAGCAAAAACATGGACCATCTGTGGGGCCCTGAAGACCGGGTTGGGGAACATTACCAGCAAGCAGCTTGCTCCTGAATGAAGTGAAACTGAAAGTACAGTAATTCAGATACTAGTCTACTAGACTGAAGCAAGGTGCACACCAAAATGGAGATGAACACCCTAGAATTGATCACTTTCTTAAGTTGATAAAAAAATACTATTTATTTTGATGTAAATAGTAAATTTATTTACAATTTTTGTTTAATTTTTATCTGCATGAAAGATTATTTTCCAGCAACAGAGAAGGCAGTACACATTGATATCCACAGGGTGGCATCAGAATATTTCATACTAGAGCCCTGCGCGGTACTGTTTTTTTCTTCCCGCTCCCGCCCGCTCCCGCAGAATTTCTGACCATTACCGCCCGCCCCCGCGGTCTGTCTCT
>JAODKN010000039.1:12526596-12546624 GCA_026774425.1 Petrocephalus zakoni | reverse complement strand
CAACCCCACCCCACCCCCCACCACACCCCCCCACCGCCCCCCTTTCAACCAACACCCCCCCCCCCCCCCCCCCCGCGGGGGGGGGCCCCGGGGGGGGGGGGGCGCCCAATTGTTTTTGTTGACATCCAGGTTTGTTTCGCCCGACCAGCGAATGCAGTTGAAAGGCAGGTGAACGTCTTCTTGTCACCGTGACGACTTCAGCACAGGCTATCAAAACACAGCTCTGAATGCATCTCATTATCCATGCAATTATGAGTCTTATGCTTCAGTGTTAAGCGTAAGCTTTCAAAACAGCCTAAATGTTTATATATCTGAAAAGATTTTTGGCTTGCTGCCGGCCCTTTTCAAATGAATTTGGGAATTAAGCACTGCCGACCTTGGCTAGGAGCCCAAGTGGAGTCAAACATTTGCTCTTCCGATAAAGGCTTCTTTCCCACGTGTGAGGGGGTTAAACAATTATGGCTATTTCACAAAGAGGTGGGGGGTGGGGTTTACTATGGTCAGGGATGACCTCCCACCTACGGGGCAGCTAAAAACTGGCACCCACGTCTGATTTGTCAACCTGGGCTTCCTAATTGTGCTTGCCTGGATTCTCCTCAGGTCTTTGGACATAGACTGATACCCAGCAGACATGCCCGCGCACCTCACCTAGCTTATAGATAAGCTGTCAGCGTTAGAATCTCGGGCTAACAGGAATAGCTGATACAGCATTTGATTTCATTTTAGCAACAAATCAGCGCCTACAGAACTCATATTAAAAGGAGAGCAGGTTCACCGCCCTTATTGAATGTATTTCGTGGAACAGGAATGGCTTTAACTAACCGAACCCTGAAAAAATTGAAGAACAGAGGACTGTAAATCTGCTCGCCCTCCGAGGCAGAGATGTCTGGTTTTGCTCTCCATTTGTTTAGAACATCAATCAGCCGTTTTGTGCCGGTGTTTTGAAATGTTTCTTTGATGCAGCCCAGCCGGATAATGCCGTTCATTTCCTGCAGCGACATCATCGCTTGGATCGGGGGTGCGATCCCACACTTTGGATGCCAGAGCAATTCGGGGCCCAACAACAACAACGCGGAGCAAAGCGGGCCCCTGGTGCCGCGGCCCCAGTCTACTCTGCGGTCCATGCCCGGGCACTCCCGGACCCGCCAGCCGGACGCAGATGGTACCCGGCCCGCAGGAGCGGTTTGCGTTACGCGTAAGCGATCGCACTCTTGTGGATTACCGTGACATTCTGCCTTAATTACCTCAGGGATAGAGGCCGTAACCAGATCCGCGGCATGACCTCGTACTAGGACCGGTTTCTCTTTTTTTTTCCCGAATTAAAAAAAAAACTAATTGTATTATCATAACTCTGTATTCAGCTGTTAACATCCGAGCCGAGGCTTGAGCCTTGAAATCTCTGCTCCTCTCTCTAATCAGGACTGTGAGCGTTTCGAAGTGCCGGCCCCGGGAAAGCAAAGAGTTAGGAAAGCAAAACCAACGCTTGTGGAAATACTGAATCTAATTTCCATGTGCAAAGGCTCCACTTCAAAGCAAACGTCTCTACCTTGTTTCCCCTTTGATACCAAGAGTGGATTTTAAACAGTAACGGAATCACATTGCTTTTCTTACAGGCTGGGATGGGATAGAGGATGTTTTTCATCGGACATCCAGTGTGAAAAGGGCAAGAACACCTAACTTCATGCCATTGTTGTCCTTCATTATTACTAGCAGACAATCTCCCTTTCCTCCCTTTTCATATTCTGGGGGGGCAACCTGTTATTTCTGGGGCTTCACTCAAAAAGTCACAGACCCCCCCCATCCTGCTCAGATGTTCCAGAAACTAAATAAGTAGCTACCGGGTAGCATTCGAGGGTCATAGCTGACTAGTTGGCTAGCAAAACATGCTGCTTCAGCATCTCCTAAATGAGCGTTTATTTAGTATGTTGTGTAGTGACTATTTGTGGCCAATAGGGGGCCAAACCACAGGGCCCCATGCACATTTGTAGTTTGAGTGCTGGTAAACACTGTCCACACTGCAGAGTATTAAATGTGTGAGGGTCACTTAAGAGCCAATTACTTCTTTCGTTCTTTTTTTTCTTCCTCTTTCCTTATTTATTTATTTGTAGAACACAGTCACCATTATTCCATGGCATGGCCCTATATTTTCTCGATGGTTTCATCCCCATGTCAGTGTCGGCAGCCCTAAAATTTCCCACCATCAGAAAATTCCTTAAAAAAGTCCCCAGGCGGATGCCGTTAGCCCACACAGCGGATCGGCGCTCGTAAGAGCTTTTAAATAAAGTGAAAAGCTGGGTGTGAGATCCTGGTGAGGTGAAACAGGTCATAAAATCGGGGGCCACATCATTTTTTACACTTCAGTAGGTCATTAAAAAGCAGGTGTCAAGCACTCACTTTCCAGCAGACCACCATGCCTCTGGCTCCGGCTCCACCCCCCCTCCCCATGATGATCTGACATCACGATCCAGCTGTTTTATGAGAACTTTCTCTGGTTCCGCGGTGCCCATTTCGCTCAGCATTAGAATGCTTTTGATGTGGGGAAGTACACCCTGACAGTGGACCGGCGGCATTTAAGCTGCAGGGTTTCAGCCATGATTATGAAGCCTAATTTGCATGCCACCCCCCCCCACCAACCACCACTACCACCATCAATAAAAAATTAATACATAAAAAAGAACCCCCCCCCACTGGAAATGGCTTAATTTGCAGGGTAAGCGCTTTGGGACGTTTTAAGTTATACTTAACAATTCCATTAGATGGAATTCCCTTTCCATATTTCAAACAAATTACCATTTCGCCACATCTGGAAATTATGTTAAAGAAATTCAGGAAGAAAGCTCTGGCAGGGCCTGAAGCAGAAGCCATGTGAGGAGCGTCCATAAAGCCCTTAATGGCCGCACTATCCGCTGACCCATTACAAAGGGCGACTGCGTTTTAAAAACTCAGAAACATAAGACCCTAACCCTAACACCAACCCTGTGGCGGCTGGCCCGCTATCTGTGACCCGTACACCGGCGTTTCATTTCAGAAATTTCCATTTAAAAAAATCAGGATAAATACTCACAGTGTCTCTAGATTGTGCAATCCTTCGAAGCACGTCTGCCCAAGACTCTGGATCATGTTGTTATGAAGGTGGCTGAGTATAAACACGAGAAGACAAATTATTAATCTTATTGCTCATTCGGTTTAGATGAAGTGATATCCATCTAATAATACTCTTATTTATGGCAACCTATATGATATAAAATATAAAAGCAACGTGCAACTGAAATGATATAATTCACTTTGTAAAATGTAGTCATGAGTAAATTAAATGTATAATTTTTGCACAGTACATATGGTTGAGTTTTTAATGCACTGAACACGAATTGTGTTTTGAGTGGTTAGTATAATACTTTCATACTTCCGTTTTTGTCTAATTGGCGTAAATACCATACTTGTATGGAATCCTTTGGACACCGCAAGTATGTAGCATATAGTGGTAAAGCGCGCAGAGCTAACAGTCCTCCTCTTGATTTGTTTTGATGGAGGAGATTGATTTCATCCATAAAAGACTTGGCTGTATAGCTAACTAAAATTTCAATTTTATAGCCTTTAGCATTGACTAATTTACTTATATTTTCCTCCTCTCCGTAAATCAGTCAAACTGAAAGCTTTTATCTTATGGCTATGTATAACCAATTGTCAGCCACTAAGTGCTGAAATATCTGTTACAACCTCTGATCTGGATGATGAATATTAACATTTATGTTAATTACTGTTATGCCACGAGTAATTTTGTTTTATTGGGGCAATTTAGGATGTATATTTGGCCAAAATGTAGAACAGCACACATAATGTAATATGCCGAGCCTGTAGATGGACCGGGGGGGGGGGGCTAAGTGTTCAGCCATCCATTCAACTGCTCATCCTGGTCAAGGTCAGTTCAGAAATATTTTTTAAAAGTATTTTGGATCTTTATCCCCCTTCCTCTCAAAAAAATGCATCAACACAAAATTTTGTGATTTGTTGGCATTTTACTAGGCTTGAGGTGGGTGGGTCACGCTTGTGACTGGGTGGTGGGCACCTCCCTGCTTGTGACTGGGAGGTGGACACCTCCCAGCTTGTGATTGAGTAGTGGGCCCCTCCCAACTTGTGACTGGGTGGTAGGCCCCACCCCGTCGTGGAGCCGAACATGTCATGTTACGTCCTTGACCACGGTAGTACCTGCTCTCTAGGCAGGAACGTTTTTGAGATGTTGACGATAGCAGAGGGGAACCTACAGCACCACCAGGCTGGAGAGGTTCCGGAAGGCGCCGTCGGGGATGTGCGTAATGCGGTTGAGCGCCAGCGTCATGGCCTGCAGGGAGAGCAGTTGGCTGAGGGCTCTCATGGGAATCTCCGCCAGTACATTGTCGTCCAGCCACAGGTGCCTCAGCGAGCGCAGGCCCGAGAAGGTGTTCTCGGGAACCTCGGAGATCAGGTTGGCATCCAGGCGCCTGCATGCAGACAGGGAGCGCACCAGTAAAGAGAACATTCCCCAGACATTCCTCAACCATCGTCGAGTGGTCAACAACCCCGCGGCCACAGAGGTGTCAGGAAGAGCGATGAACTCAGATTCAGCATGAGCTCCATAAACAAACAAGGTTTTTGTAGCCCTTAAAAAAATGATGAATAAACTTGTTAAAAGAAATCAACAAACATGTCTTAGCCCATCTTATCTCAGAACCTCCCCTGCCCTCTGCAAACCCCAGGTCAAAATGGCCTACACAGAAGGGCCGCAAATTTGAGGGGAATGTAGTGGGTCCCCATCCTGCTTTGGGCCACTATTTTTTTACACAAATGGAATTCTTATTAGATAATAAAAAAACAGGAGAAAAAGTTGGCAGCCACTGCTGGGAGATCTCCTTTAGAAACCTCTGTTGTGGTGGAAAGGATAGAACTTCTTGGTATTTGTACTACAGTAATTATGTAATTAAGTCTCTTTATGTAACTTGCAGTTCCAGGGGGCTCCTGTGGGGGTGCTCTGTGATTTATTCTCAGGCTAATTGCACTGTCTTTACACCATTACAGTATGCTTATCCCCGGGGCTGGTGGAGGCACGCGCGTGTGGCGACGAGCTTCATGGGGGCCACGCCGGTAAGATGTACAGGTGTTTTTCCCACCCGCTACCTAGCGCAAAAGAACAGCTTGCCAAGAAAGCGAAATATAATTACAGATGATTGAGAGAAGATCGCTTAAGAACATCATGAAAGAGAAAAGACCTCCCCACCCTCCAGTACCACACTCTGCAGAAACGACACAATAGTCCAGACCACATTAAGGCCTCATGAAAAAACCAATAGCTATTATCTTGCTGTCAGCCGCTTGCTGGTGCAAGGCCTCTCTTCCCTTGTGATTTTGTATAATTCTGCATCAACGGGCAATTTCAGCAATTTCACGGTTTCAGTTTTGAAGGAGCTGCTGATTTATTTCTCGCATGCCGAGTTTATACCCGCAGGAGAAGCAAACCATTGCGCCAAGGTCTCTGCGGGAATCCTCCCGGAGCCCCGGAATATTCCGCGTCTATTGGAAAAAAGGGAACCAAGAGTTACGATGAAAGCTGAAGTAGCGTCTGACCATAGCTGGAGGGGCAGGACAGAGGAGGACAGGGCCGTCTGTCACTGCAAAGCCCGCCTGCGTGGTTTGTGGTGACATTTGAACACCCTAATGGCTCCACGACAGAGATGGATGGTCCCTCCGGGTCGGCACGTGTGCCGTCAACCTGCCGGACGTTCCGCGAAACAGCCTCACAACCCTCCCTCGGTGGTGATGTATGGCTGCCCCCACGACCCCGTTCAGGTCCCTCTGTCCCTCTGCTCTCCACATAATGGATGAGCTTGTCACACTGAACAAGAACATAAAAACGTCAGATTTCAGCGCGTTTCTGACTTTGGCCCCTTAGAAGATTTATTCCACTCGCTCTGCGTGCTGGGGGGGGGGACTGGGTGATGGACCCGGAGGGAGCTCGTTGAGAAACTTTATTTGAGGCGCGACAGCTTTTATTAGAGGCGATAAGTAAGATAAAATAGCTCTGAAGCGACGGCAGCTCTGCTCCAGACCGCTTTCATCGGCCTTCGAGATCTGTCGACATCAAATTCCCCCGAATGTAAATGATTCGGCTCTGCCAGCACCTACCCACCTCCCCCGTGATCAACACTCAGAGAATGCTGAGAAGCTTGAGGTGCTACACGTACCCCCCCCCCCCTCCTTTTCAGCCTCGTGACCCACGCCAATACGACGCCAGCAATGAGCGTTGAACCCCGGTACGCCTCATTCCAGGAACTCGGGGTGAAAGGGGCACGCGGGAACACACGCGTGGAAAAAAAAGAAAGCCGGAAAAGCTGAAGGACCCTGGCGAATTCCATCTCCTCCTTTGAGGAACATGTGTTTCCCTCTCTCGCCCCCGGATTTTTGACAGTATAAAAAGCGCAGATGCGTTCAGATTCACGTTAGCCTTACGACAGCAACGGTGCGGCACCTTTAAACTCTTGAAACTCAATTAACGAAAAAAAAAAAACAGAAAAGATGTTGTGCTTATCAGACATTCTGGTGGGCTTCCAGGAAAAGTCGCCTGCAAAAGCAGACGATAATCAGACACAGCATTCGGCACGCGGCTTTTCCTAGCTGCTCCGATATCGGTCCCACATCTCATAATTACAGCTCGATGGCGATGAATAAGAAACTGTCGCTTTGAGGGCACTATCTCTCCCCCAGGTGTTTGCCAGGTATTCGGAGCATCTATTTTTCTCATGCTCAACTCAGCTGCTAGTACGTTTTTTTTTTCTTTTTGGGAGCCTTCCCAAGCAGATGAAACAGATGAGATTAATATGTGTGTATCTTTCATAAGACTAAAGAATTTACAGACCTTATCTTAAAAGGCTCCCATAGACTATCGGCTATATTGTTATTTTCCGTCTAAAGCGGTTGTCTGTCAGCAGAAATCTTTGCCTCATTCACAGACCTGACAAACTGTTTTTCGGCCTTGCAAAATGTTTTTCAACCAACTGTGTTCAAACTGCGGCAGGATGGTAATCTTCGCGACATTATCTTAGCCGCATTCTGTCGGAGTGGGGTTGGATCACCTCGATGTAATCTTTGAAATGCCTTGGAAGCTATACTTTGAATCCGCACTAAAGCCCGGAATTCTGTTCGAGACGCGGCGGCTTTAATGAGAGCGGGGAAGCGGCTTTGCTTTATTGGCGTTTTTTCGGAACGCTACGGCGCACACAAGGAGCCCCGCGAATCAGCCCACAGGCTATATCCTGTTTCTTTGAGTATTGTTTTTTTTTACAAATCAGAAGGAACCGAGAAGTTCTGAAGCCCACAGAAAAGAGACAACACCACAGATCTTCTAAGGAGGGAAGAAACTCACACTTGCCCCTGGTTCTTGCCACACTAATCATTGTCCGTTCCATATACGTTCAATCAATACAACTTAATCTATCTTCTATTGTAGCTATTGAAGGATAGCGTCCCCTTTACGACAAGCTAATTAAATCCAGGAAACAAAGTAGCCTTTTATCCCATTTCAGCGCTGACAGTTTACCTTCCACACCCAGCGCTGCTCTGTGAAGCTCAGAGACTCAAGCTTCCAGTTAATCATTTGTTTCCTGTAATAGTTGGTTTCAGGTCCAAACCTGCTGGATGTGTTTTCTTCCAGGTGCTCTTCTGCAGCAAAAAGCTTTGAATAAAGGTCGGCAGCTTCACTTCCATGACTGTCACCAAGGGGAAAGGTTGAGTTTGAAAGCTTGCATAGACTCACAGATGGGTTCCTCTCTTGGGTAAGGGACAGACAGAATCTACAAGAGGAACTGTTTTAAAGTACATTGCAGATAAAATGTCCTGCAACGAACAGAAGAAGTTGCTGGAGCTTTGAGTTCCTTTTCAACATCAAAATCTTATGGGATTTATACCCAGCATCTGCTAGCTGGTACTGCTTTTAATTTAAGAAACACATTCTGAATGCAGACCAAACAACCACGTAATTTCTGAATCTTCTTGTGGAATTAAGTCATTTTGTTTTGTGCTAGACTAATTTACTCCAGTTATTAGAAATTTCAGTAATTTCATAAATGCTCTGTGCTGCAATATAATGGTGTTTATAGTGCATTACAGATGAGAGCTTCATAGAGCATTCATAATGCATAATACACATGCCTATAATGTGTTATGCCTTTTTATAAATAGTTATTGCTGGGTTTATAATACTTTATGAATGCATTTTAATTCATTATGAAAGCATGTGTAATGCAGTATAATGATTGTTCTAAGTAATGTATTACAGAAACTTCTCCAAAGAATATTTATGTAAGAAAAAAAATTAAATCAGAAAAAGAATTAGATTTCATTCAGATTTTGATGAGTAAATCTGCTTACCGTTTATATTAATCCTGATTAAAATGATTTGACAAACTGTAGATTTCTGTATAGCAATGACATTACTGGCCAGTGATATCAATGCTTGGCTGAATAATTTCTCAGAATGTCTGTGGCCTTTTTAGAAATATGTATAGCCATCTTTATAACACTTCGCGAACATGTTACAATGAACTATAAAAACAGTTATTAGGCTTTATGGGTGTGTGCTTCATAGAAAGAGTTACCAAAATTTCTTTTAATTTTCCATTTCAAATGAAACTGAATAAACTAGTGGGGGCATTTTAAAAATTAAGCGAAACTGCAAATGTTTAGTTAAGTGCAGGAATATTTATGAAAAGAGATTTCATTGGCTTCTGGACTGCTGATCACCAGAGTCTCCTTTACCCCTAATCCACCAGTCTGACTGTATTCAGTTTTTGACTCTTTTTTTATGTGCTAATTAGCACGATTGCTAGCTTGCAGAATTCTCACTGCGGTGCGACGGGGCGAGCCATCTATGCACAACTCCCGCAACGCTCGGGTGAAGTGGCTTCCATCTCAGCCCTCATTTCATCGGGTGCCAGAAGATGTCCGGATTTTTTTAATAAGCCCTGCCAGGATTTACGGCTTATCGTTACCTAAAATGACATCCTGTGAGTGCGGACGGCCTTTACACTTCTTAGAACCTGCTTTAAAGGTGAATTACCGTACCCGCTTTGCTGATTTAAAGGGGAGGTGAGCCTGACTGGCTCGTGGCCATTTAAGCAGCGCTTCAGGGAAGGTCTGGCTGCTGCTCAGTGCTTAAGGACGAGACGCTTCTTTGTTCCATGTGGAAAACTACGTTGGTGGCGGGCAAAGAGAATTCGCTCTGCCTCGGACGTCAGGAAAACATCCCCGCGAAAGGTAAACAAACGCATCGGCGGGGTTTACAGCGAGACCATTCATAGGACAGCGGATGAAAGGCATGACACTCAGGAGGTTAACATCTACGGTGTGTTAACAAGGCAAACTGGGATAATCCCCGGAATGTGGGACAGCAAATAACGGAAAGCCGGCGAGGTTAGATCCTTAGCTGCGACCTTTTGCAGGGAAGCGGTTAGGGAGTGGGGCCCAGAGGCTGGACTGTGAAAGGACTGGCCCTGGGGGGCCGGGGGAGGGGGAGTGCCAGGGGAAGGAAGAGAAGCTGTCGGAATATGGCCCCTTTCACAGCTCATTGCCGACGTCTGCCCGTGGGGGAAGCAGGCACGCTCCGGCGGCTGCCCGGCTCGCCTCTGCCAGATGCAGACGTCCCGCTCCTTCCCGCCGATCCGAGCCGGTCTCGTAAGCTATTCGTGTGCCGCAAAAAGGGGCCCTTAGCCTATGACGCCAAAACAGAAGGTCTACAAGCTGACTGGCATCAGAAGGGATGTGTATGGCAGAGAGAGGAGGAGAGAGACCCGGGGTCTTGGTGGGGGGGGGGGGGGTGGGTACACCCACCACGACTTCTCCCCAAAACACTCCCAACATCTGGGACCATCTGAGACGGAGGTTGGCTCAGAAGGAACGCCGTAGCTGACACTCCCCCGGCCTTGTAACACCTGTTTTACCATCAGCCCGCTCACCATAAATCGCGAACCCGATCCTCCCCAGCGGTAGGAGCTTAATAAAGGTCTTAGTGGTCTTAATAAGCCCATATAAATAACCCGGCTTTCCGGTGCTGGCTTTGTCGGAGGCCCCTGCCAAGAGTTACCTCACTGCTGGATTACAGTAACAGGCAATCGTATCCATGCTCCGCATTATTAGATCTGATATCGGAGTACTAGACGAGTTATTGTGTTACCCAAGCGTTTGACAGTTTGCTTTCATGTACGGGGAGTGTTATTTGATTTTTCTTTTGTTGCATTCATCTCTCTCCTGCCATCCAGTAAGAGGTAAACTTAGCAGTCATGTGATACCCCCGCCGCTCTCCTACCGGCGTGAGGATTATGACACCGTACCGGATGAGCCATTGGCTCTCAGGCTGGTGACTCAGGTTCTTCTCTTCCCAAGGCCCCTCCCACCACCGCCCCCCATCTCTTTATTGACTTACGATGTCCCTTCCCATGTGGGTACACCGAGATCACGGGGGGTTGCATGCCAAGGGGCCGGGGGGCAGGTCCTAGGCCCGCATAGGATCAGCTACCCGCGTTTCTCGTATCTACCGCGATTCCGTAAGTGCGCCGCTAAGGCCGCCGTGCGGCAGCTGCGTGCTGCTTGGTGCAGCAGCTGGACGCTGGCTGACAAGCTTGAATTTCCGCTCGGCTTTCGAGCTCGCAAGCACACGATTCCCCTTAATGGTGACATATTTTGTATATGTTAAATATATCTTTGTCCTGAGAAGCACTCCGGCTCGCCCACCCTCTTCAGGCCGAACATAATCCTCTGGGGCTTCATGCAAACCCCAAAGTGGAAAGCGGAGCTGGCAGAGTAGAAGCTTTAGCCCGAGGGACGAGCGAATGTAGGCTTCTACTCACAGTGACAGCAGGTTGGGCAGATCCCACGAAGCCTCACTATGTAGCCGCTCCAGATGGTTGTTCTGTAGCATCCTGGAGTGGAGAGAAGCACCAACGTGGTATATAAGTTTGGCAAACAACGGCTAGCTATAATCTGCTGGTGGTTAGTTGGTCCTATGGTGTAATGGATAGCTCTGTGAACAATGATTTCGGCAATCCCAGTTCAAATTTTGGTGGGACCTCAATGTCTTTCAGTGATGCCCTGCGCCACTGATAGGTGGTTGGGTCTATTCCCAAGGTCAATAGAGCAGCATTCCTGTTGGATCCCCGAGCCAGTTCCTCCAGGGACTTACCCTGTTTTCTGAAAAGTGCCTCATTTTGGATAAAAGCATCAGCTAAATAAATATAATTGCACCTCTAGGGGGCAGTCTTGTTGAGAAGCATTGAGTACCTATGCCTAGTTTCTCTAGGCTTCACTGCATTATATATGCCCAATCACACCTTCAGAAGTGTCTAAATAAAAAATAAACAGTGGTGAAAAGTTGCTGAAGTGTGTGAAGATGGTGGGTGGGGGGGGTTCAAGGGCTGGTGAAGTCATGGTGTCTCGGACCACTCTGCCCCAGGCCCTGCATTAATACTGAGCTGTCCTCCTTTAATTAAATGATTTAGAGACAGTTTGTTATTTACATGAAGGGGGGCTCAGACTTTGTTCCAGACTTCAATCAGCGGGTGAGATATCATTTCATCCCTCGGACTGGAGTCGCTTTCAGAAGGAAATGAGAGAAACAGAGGAAGAGTCGGGCCGAGCGAGAAGAATGGGGGCAGAGAGAACGAGGGTGCGGGGGCGTGGGGGGGGGGGTCTTTCTGGGTGGGCTGTTGATGTCACACACACACACAGACATAGAAAAAGGAGGGAAACCGACACAATGAGGCCCGGCCCCGTGGACAATGTAAATAATCACACCGCGAGACATGGAGGACGACAGGGCAAAATTACACAGCGGACGGCTTCATCGTGGCCAATCAGGGAAGGCACATGGAAGCACCCCCGGCCCCGGCCTCCGTCCCCTCCCGGCTTTGGCCGGGGAATCATCACCCCATGACGCAGAGCCTCCACCTCAAAGAGTGAATTTTATCTTAGAAATAAGTATCAAGGACATCCTGTCTGGGTCCAGGGACGGAAAGCGGAGTTTTGACAAAGGGGTCTAGTTTCGAGGAACCTCATAGCGCATTTCCTATCTTTTATTTGTATTTCTTGGTCAGCAGAGTCGGGCTGAGTCAGTGTCACGCTGAGCCTTGACTCAATGAGGCTAGACCCTCAAAGTGACTTTCAACATGGTCAGTTGGGGGACTTTTTCACCCTGAAGAAGAAAAAAAAACAGGAAAAAAAAATTGGGAAATCAGAGGATTGTGTTGTCAGGACATGGCGAAGACAGAGAGGCGTAACCGGAGCAGGCAGCTGTTTGTCCGACCCTCTGGCAACGGGATATTAATTCATTTTCCAGGGGTCTGGTCTGAGGCTGGGGTCCTGTCCATGTCGCCAAAGTCAGCAAGAAAGTTATTTGTTGAACACACGTTTGATGTCGAAGCCAAGAGGGAACTCTCTCTGAGATGGCGAGGCGAGATGGCCGCACCGCGCGAAATGGCCCCGAGGTGCCAGAACGTTAAGGGTTCTCCGGGTTCTCACGTTCTTTCACACCGGCTCCATCTGCTGTTTCTCCTGCCGTCCTTTATCGTGCTTCCCATAACAAAAGGCTCCCGAACCCCCCTTTTCCCCACCAAGTGTCTCTTAAGGCTTAAGAAAGGACATGACTAAGAACCAGCACCCTCATGAAATGAAGCACAGGTACATTATATTGCCAAAAGTATTGGGACACCCCTACAAATCATTGAATTCAGGTGTTCCGATCGCTTCCATGTTCACAAGTGTATACAGTCAAGCACCTAGGCATGCAGACTGCTTCTACAAACATTTGTGAAAGAACGGGTCGCTCTCAGGAACACAGTGAATTCAAGCGTGGTACTGTACCATAATAGGATGCCACCCGTGCCATTCGTGAAATTTCCTCGCTACTAAGTATTCCACAGTCAGCTGTTAGTGGTATTATAACAAAGTCGAAGCAACTGGGAACAACAGCAACTCAGTTATGAAGTGGTAGGCATCACAAGACGGGGGACAGCGCATGTTGAGGCGCACAGTGTGCAGAAGTCACCAACTTTCTGCAGAATTAATAGCTACAGACCTCCAAACTTCATGTGGCCTTCATATTAGCTCAAGAACAGTGCGTAGAGAGATTCATGAAATGGGTTTCCATGGCTGAGCAGCTGCATCCAAGCCTTACATCACCAAGTGCAATGCAAAACGTCGGATGCAGTGGTGCAAAACACACCGCCACTGGACTCTAGAGCAGTGGAGACATGTCCTCTGGAGTGACGAATCACACTTCTCTGTCTAGAAATCCGATGGCCGAGTCTGGGTTTGGAGAATAAAATTGGACACAGAATGGAGCCTTGAGGCACCCCAGAAAAAATGATAAACTGTATTTTCAGTTGATCCTACAGTTTTATCATCAGTTGACACTGCAAATTTCTGATAAGTAAAGCATAAACCAATTGAACGCGACACCTGATATCCCGACCCAATTTCTAAGTCTTTCAAGACACCATGGTCCCACATCAGCACACATAACAAGATCATTAAAGATTCTCAAAAGAGCAGACTCAGTGCTATGAGAAGAACAGTAGGAGAAGGAGAATGGTACTTGCATTGTTCTGAGTGTAAAGTTTGGTGGAGGGGAGATTATGGTGTGGGGTTGTTTTTCAGGGGTTCAGCCTGACCCCTTAGTTCCAGTGAAAGGAACTCTTAATACTTCAGCATATGAAGACATTTTGGGCAATTTCATGCTCCCAACTTTGTGGGAACAGTTTGGGGCCTCTTCCTGTTCCAACATGACTGCGCACCTGTGCACAATGCAAGGTCTATGAAGGCATGGGTGAGCAAGTTTGGTGTGGAGCAACTTGACTGGTCTGCACAGAGCCCTGACCTCAACCCAATAGAACACCTTTGGGATGAATTAGAGCGAAGTCTGCGAGCCAGGCCTTCTCATCCAACAGCAGTGCCTGACCTCACAAATGCTCTCCTGGAAGAATGGTCCAGAATTCCCATAAACACACTCTTGAATGTTGTGGAAAGCCTTCCCCGAAGACTTGAAGCTGTTATAGCTGCAAAGGGTGGGCCAACTCCATATTAAAGCCTATGTATTAAGAATTAAAGTTAAGGTGTGTTAAAAGCAGGCGTCCTAATACTTTAGGCAATATCATGTACATTGGAATCTGGTCGTTCTCTCTTATCCCTTTTGCTCTCATTTTTAAAACACACACAGGGAGTTAAGTGTCCAAGGGTTGCTGCTCTGCAACAACTAAATCCTCACCCAGACCTGCATGGGCCACCTCCTCCAGAAAGTGGCAGTACACCTGTAGGTCTTCTTTACAGGAACATGCTGTCCTACTTCTAATGTAGACACATGAAGGAATTTTGAAGAGAAACAGCTTTCTTCACTGGTGAATCGAAACAGCCTTAGATTAACACAGGAGTTTATTGTTACGCGGTTGGAAAACACAAGTTAGGATAATTTTTAAAAATGACAGCAATACACTGTTGTATGCCAGAGCCTGTATCGTTATCCAAATGCGTGCTTAAATATGTTTTCCAAACCTACAAAATGTAGTTTACTGTTACATCAACAATTAAATTAGTAAAAATTGTGTTTTTTTTAAGGGCAGCGGGGGGCCCAGATTTTAACGAGGTAGGGTAATTTTGTATTTATGTTATTTGAACACATCTGTATACATTTTGTTAATAACACACATTACGTGTGTCACATTTGCAGAGTAACAGGTAACAGTCCAAGTACTTGTGATGGAGGTTTACTGGTAAGTTTCAAATAACCTCAGATTAGCAAAGCTTGACAGTGATGTCACAATCAAGGATGAGGACATGTGACCCAAAGGTCACAAAGTTAGATTCTCCAAAAGTAACTAAAGCTGTAGCCTGAATCTCAGGTCAGCTGCACCAGTGCTGGGGTCAGACTTACATTCATAAAATGATAAAATGATCCAACAATAACAACAATTTGATACTTACAGGACTTTCAGATTGTAGAGTCCTGAGAAGACCGTGCCAGGGATCTGCTTCAGGTGATTTCCAGACAGTCGTCTGTGGAGATATATGAAGAAGAGGTAAGGTTGCATGGTTTGTGGTCAACAGTGATGTTTTTAGCAGAAAGTCTGGTTTGGATTTGACAGTAGGAATGGGGGGCTCAGAAGAGATCAGGGTGGAGAAGGGCATGGTCCTGGTTCTCCTGAAGCTGGAGATATCCCAGTCCACCGCCTCCTACTGAAAGCTTTGCTGGCATTTCACTCTGTCCCATGTGAATGCAGAACTGTGCAAGTCACTCTCTATGAAGAGCATCAAATGAAAATAAAGTTTCATAAACTCCACCAAGAATATCCAATCACATTTTCCAAAGAATGCATTTATTTAGCAACCACCGTTTTTCAAAGGAATTGAGGTTAAGGGTCTTGCTCAAGTGTTCCACAGCAAAAACAACTTGGATGATTTGGAGGTTTGAACCAGTGACCATCTGATTGAAGGTACCTGTATAGAGTCCCAACCTGCTGAGCCACACATTAGCTCCACTTACAAGGAGGTTTGTTGGATTCTCACAGATGCACAGTAACTATGAATACACTACGAATACACTATGAATGCACTATGACTACACTATGAATGCACTATGAATTCCTTGAAAAGCCAAAACTCTTAGAAACAAGAAGCAGTATGTTTTTTGCAGTAGTCCTCATTTCTTTGCTGGTCGCTCAACATAGATGCAAAGTGCAAGCCTTTGTAGCACAGATACTAAACTCATGGTAATGAGGTTGATGTTGCTTGCTTAGTGTGCAAAGATTTCCAAATTGCTCAAAGACCTTGGCATGCTGTCGGGGGCCGTTTCTCACCTAGGATCTCTGGTGGGACTCAGAGTCAAGGCTACTTTTGAGAAAACATACACCCATCCCAGCTGTGAAATCAGCCCATTTTTGCTAATCAGTTTGTTTATTAAACAAATCACCTACAAACCGTTTATATCTATTTGTGGTTCTGGCGCTGTCCAAATGCTGTCCTGACCAATGTGCTGGAATCACAGATTAAACAGGGGCCGGGCCAGTTGATGTGAGGACCACCCAAGCCTCATATACAAAAATGAGACCCGTCTCTTATTTGACCCTGCCCCCAACACCCACCCCTCCCCACACCAGTCCAGCATAAAGCAGCGCCCAGAAGGGTCAGCACCATGCTTCTTTCGTTGATGTCTCAGATTTAATTTTGAATTGTTTAGTTTCCCAGGCAAATTTAAGGTCACAGACAGCGTAATGCTTTATGAAATAAAGATTTTCTTCAGGCTAGATATTTGATTCTAGATGTTGCATTAAAAAAACGTGTATAAAGTGTAAACGATAAGCTGAGTGGATCGTTTTCTGAGGGATCAGTTGAGCATCTAAGTAAAGTATGAAGCCTGTCACAACGTGGCAGTATCCAACACTAGCGATACAGACACATCTTGAAAAGAAATAAAACTTTACTTGTATGAGTACAGATGTACTAGCTTTCACATATCTAATCTTACTCTCAACTTACTCTTTGCAACATACATTGAGGTAAGAGTAAAGCTTGGGGTCAATTGCTTATCCAGCACCCTTGGAGCATTAAGAGCCTTGTTCAAAGGCCCAACCCAGGAAGGGCTATTCTACCAGGGATGGGGTTTGAACCAACAACCTACCACTCACAAATGTTGAGGCCTGACCCACCAAGCCACACAACTAAAAGGATGAAGTGTGAAACTCCTTAACCCTGCCAAACCACAAACGGTCAGCTCTCTTTTCCAGGAAGTCTGTTTGCCAAAGAAAAAGGATCGATTGCACAGCCTTCCTCTGAGCTATCAGGCCCTCAAGTCCTGGTGGTTTGATGATTCACCTTGAGAAAGTGATAGTGATGCTCTGACATGGGTGCTGAATGAATCACTCAGAGATCAGGCTGCACAGTCACTGCCAAACTGCCCAGAGTGACTCTCGACATAACTGGACCATATTTGCAGTGGTTGTACATTCACACTGTGACCAACTAATGAGTCATTTTGGACCCATGGAGGGAAACTGAACTGTGTTCTCAAGGAACAAAGTAAATCTTCAGGATTTGGTCATCCAATTACAAGATTACAAGTTATGTGCTCTTTCCTATCAGAACACTTTAATTATTGACTAAATGGATCGTATCTCACAGTGAATGCAGTCATTCTTTAAATTTGCGCTGATTAATGTGTGAAGAAAGTTGCACAGTGAATTTGGTTTCAACAGCCTGAGGCTGTCATTGGACTCGCTGGTAGACTTTGTTTTCCAATTCACTCTAGTTTAGATTTTCTGCTTCTACGTAGATACTTTAATTAGAGTTTTAAATGTACTCTTAACTCAGTATTATCTTGATTACAGCAATAACACAAGTGGGAAAAAAACAGGGCACTACTCATAAATCTTAAATATTTTTCCGTTACAAAAATGCATAAACAAATTTAATATGCATGTTGTCTTTGTGTAAATGAAAAGCAGCTCACGGGGATACATCTCATGGGGATATGTATTTAATTTCCTCTTCATTATACTTTTCTTCTTTTTTTTCCGAGGTTTTTTCCGAAGTTGTTGAATCAGATTCTTAAAAATCCGGGGCTTCAATATCAAAGAGTAAAAAAAACCCAGAACACCTTTAATTTTTTTTTAATGACGGATTTGATTTTCCAAAAATGTATCAAGAGCACAAATTAAAGGGGGCTGTTTGAGGTAATGTTTGTGTGTTCAGCTTTTGCAACTCCTAAAAATTAATACAAAATCGCTGTTCTGTTTCAAAGGTGTGCCGAAGCGAGCGGAATATATGCCAGGAACGAAAATTTTGTAATAATTGCAAAAATTTTAAGTTTTTAAATGCTATTTCAATGCGTTTTTTCAAACCATATTTGCACCAGATGTGGGTTATCGCACAGAAAATTGAGAGAAATTATTTCAGTAAAATCCTTGGTAGAAACAGCCGGAAATAATAATGCAACGTCTGACAGTGGTTATCTTATTTTAAGGTGTGTAAATAACCGGCAAGGACAGAAGGAGCGACTGCGTCAAACTTGCAGGCAGACAAGTCACACACAGAGACCTTTGTGCTTTATGTCGACCACAGCTTCAGTATACTGTAAGTGAACCATGTGATCATGTCTATGCTATAACAGCCAATCACAGAGAGCGAAAACGACGGCCCCTCAGCTCAGCGCCTCGATCGCTCTTGGGCTCACGGGGAGAGACACTGCGTCCAACATCCATGACTCTAGCACAGCCCCCGGACCTCCACTTTTCCCGAGAAGACACTCCGGATGGACTGGGCTGGGAACTCGCAGCCTTCAGGAATGGTTAGCATTAAGGCCTGCGCTGTCGGCCAGCTTACTTTCATTAATCGCACCATTGGCAGCCAAAGTACCGTAAAGCTTAATCATACATTCTTTTAATTTGAGGTTGTTTGTAGAGGAATTATTTTATCCGTAACGGAGGGGGGTGGGGGGGGGGGCATCTATCTGATAAGCTCCACTGTGGGGAATCCATGCTCCATCCCATATCTACATCTGCTAGTACCTTGACCGGAACTTCAGGGTATCTGCTATCCAGAAGCATCTTTGTGGAATTTCTCTACAGCAATGAACATTTTGCCGGTTTCTGCTGTCGGTTTTTATATTTCGACTCTCTTAAGCATCGTTCCCTACATGCATATAAAGATGAGACCGACCTCCGCGAAAGCTGTATCTGAAGCACTTTGTCTTGAGACCGCCATGGCGTAATCAAGCGCAGCTGAGAATTCCGCGCTCCCATATGGTCGGAGGCTAATCAGCTCGTTAAACAATTTTAACTGGACCCATTGAATGTGGAGATGCAGTTTCTGGAATTCAGTGAAAAATACGGAGCATGAGTACAATGTATTAAAGCAAAGTGGCAGCAAAGAGAACAGAATGATGTTCTGTAAACTTCACCAACAAACGACAGATAATTGGTTCCTTACCCGCTGGAGTTGGAGAAAACCAATAAAGGGTATTGTGCCACTTATGGGTCGTGTTGTAAAGGAAGTCATGCAGGACGGTTACAGGAATAATGGATTTGTTTAACATCAAAATAGGACATGTTTCTAATTCAGGAATTACAGAAAAATACTGCAACTTATATGGCGCATAGGTAATGAAAGTCCACATATGTGTAGCTAATTTAAAAGCATATATATATATAGTGTGCAGATAATGAAAGCCCACACATATAGTGTGTAGGTAATGAAAGCTCATATATATTGTGTGCAGGTAATGAAAGCTCATATATTTTGTGTGCAGGTAATGAAAGCCCATACATATAGTGTGCAGGTAAGGAAAGCTCATATATATATAGTGTGCAGGTAATAAAAGCTCATATATATAGTGTGCAGGTAATGAAAGTTTGCACTGTGCAAAGCTCTATATCTGTTTACAGTGTCAATTTCAGTGAAAATGACCTAAAAATAACAATAACAGCATCAAAGAAGTGTACTTCACCCCCGGAATATGTCACATTGACTTAGCACTGAGAGCTTGTGAGAGTTAAAGTAGAGACTGACTAGCTGTTCAGAGTGAGCGGTGAGCTGATTGGGCTCTTCCATTGCTGTTTGAGGCTGACCCCAGTTATGAGAATATTTCGCTGGTCATTTTCAGCTCTGGGGGAGACGGAGACCCGACCGTGGCACAGCGGGGCAGACGGATCTGCGAGGGACATCGGCTCTGACACCGCCGGACACGCGGGCCGGCCGGATCTGTGGGCCGGGAGCGACCCGGATAACTGAGCTCATGGAAAATGGGATCGGAATGGAGCACAAAAAACACGGCAGTTGATTGCAACACATGTTTTCTCTTAGCAAAAAAAAAAAAAAAAAGAAAAGGAGAAAGATAATCGGTTAGGCAGATAGTATCCGATAGGGATGGGTGACTCCAGACTCCCTGTCCCCCCCCCCGCGCCCCCCCCCCCGCACCCCCCCCCCCCCCCCCCCGGGGGGGGGTGGGGGGGGGGGGGGGGGTGT
>JAODKN010000039.1:12501183-12519196 GCA_026774425.1 Petrocephalus zakoni | reverse complement strand
ATAATTAATCCCTTTGGCAAATTTCATAATCACCATCTCCCCCCCCCCCCCAACACTGCCCCCTAGTTGACATCACCCTCAGTACATCACCCTTCCAAATACATCGTAAGTACAAATACAAATACATAGGTCATCTCTCTGCCCTAAGTCACCATCGTTTTCTTATCTGTTCATTTAAATATTAATGTTGCTGGGAATCTGCTGTTTGAGATTTATGCATCAGTGTACCTCATCTGCATTTGGAGAAGTTTCCTTGGTTGAAAAGGGCCAAACAGAAAACAGCAAGTGTTAGGAGTTAGTTGGTACAGTTTGGAAACACATACGGCATACTCCACAAATGTCGAACAATGAATCTGCTTCCATCCGTCCCTAATAATTTGGAAACGGACCCATTCACCCTTGAAGTGTGCCTACGACTGCGATGTTCATATAGCTCTCAAACGAGCGCTGACGTTTAGCAGAGTCGAATAGTGTTTCACCAGCCTCCCAACACTTCGATCTCTCCTCTAGTTCGTTCTCCATGAATGACCGTGATTGTGTCCCAGAGTGCGGTCTGGCAGCACGGTTCCCGCTTTTGAAGGCCAAGCACACCGTGAAGACGGACAAATAAATCAGCCTCTGATTAAGTCATTTTTAAATATGTATCGTGTCACAACAAAGACAATTTTCCATAAATAATAGCACACTGGTTTTGTTGAATCAATTAATACAGATATCTATTGCAAAAACAATTGCAGTTTGAAAATAAAGATCCTTGAAAAAATAATTCTGCTGTAGTCTGAGGAAGGAATAATGCACCAAATATTGCAAAATCCATTAAGTACCAGGGTCCAGATTTATCAAAGCCATTGATGTCCCTCCAAACAAAATACTCAGATGCTGTCAAAGGCTGAGTACAAAAGAGTGCAAACTCAACGTTGCGGTTTACCTGTGTTTGCATTCAGGTCGTCATAGATACAGCAGAAAAGCTTTCAATCTGAATATGCCGGGGAAAAAAAAACATGGCAGTGATGGTCCTGAGGAATCAATGAAGCGTTCTGTGAAAATCAATGTTTACCCTGCACTGTATTTTACCTTCCTTGGCCACCTTGTCTCTGTTATTCATTTACTCAGCTGTTCCTCCTGCGGCTGAGCCTGTAATTTTTCATCTGCATCTCACAAAGGGCCGTTTTTCCCTTCCGCTCCTCATACGGACTGTATTAAATGCGATCGAACCTGTTTTTTTCACGTTCCGACCTGTTCTGCGATGTTCTTTTGATGTAGAACTGCAGTGCGGTTCCTCATTAACGGTCGTAATCATTCTGGGTGGTGGGGGGGGGGGGGGGATGAAGAAAATCGAACGCGAGCCCCCATGCAAACGCCCTCCTTTCCATCAAATGCAGGAGCTGACCTGCACTCCTGTCAGAAATCACCCTGGAAGACCACCAAAGGAAGGCCATCTACCCTAAAATAATTCTATTGATGTTCGGATCACTTGGGGAACAGGTTGCTTGCTTGGGGAACAGCGTTTATCTCTGGAGATGGACAAAGACCCACGGCACATGCACAGGATGAAAGTCTGCGGAGAAGCCCCGAGTCACTGAATTGTGAGCGATCATTGAGGTTTGAAAGGCAGCCATCACAATCATCTGCTGTCCGATACACTGTGTTACGGTCGGGATATTTCAGAGGGATCTGTCTGCTTGGTAGCCAATTCTTCATGGCAGGAAGCTGTGGGAAGCAGACATCGCACAACACTGGCTTGTCAGTCGTCCACGATCAAAGACCCTGCCGCTTTACTGCGAACTCTGCCGTGTTTTGTGGACTCTCTGAATAAGTTTCCCAGTCAGACTAAACGCACATCTCACAGCCAAACACAATGCCAGGCTTTGTTTGCATTTCTTTGTGGTGTCTAGGTCTTGGGTCTTAATTTTTAGATGTCCATCTTTTCTGCCTGTTCAGAAACCATGTCATATTGTGTAGCATTTAGGCCCCCCCATTCTTGTGTTTTTCCAACAACAATTAGCCTTTTCTCTCCCATCGACGTTCCAGTTTTCCCTTACGTCACTCGGCCCGGTTCGATCTTCCCAGGCTTGGTTCCGGAAACATGCAGTAATCCTTCTTTCACGAATTTTCACGATGTGTCGCTGAGATGGATCGCTTTGGTTCTTGGATGCAATGGAATATGTTTGTTAAGAGCATGTTCGCTAGCACATGCTAGTCATGCCACATGCCACTGCAGTCGACAGACTGTGAGTTGCATGCGAACATCAACAAGTCTCTAAGGTGTCTGTCTGGCTTTAATGCTTGCAAAAAAATAAATGTGCAAATAAATTAAGGATGAATAATAATGATTGCATGCTGTTTCAGTATGGTCTCTTCAAATAATTCCTTCTTCATGGTCAATTTGCGATGGTACCGGATCAATTCAAACATCCGTGTGCATGTCACATGGTGAGTTATTTAATTAAGTTTTCAAAGTAAATATTTTCACACAGTGTGTGATTTGACGTGGCGTATCCAAGCGATTTCTAAAACTACCCAACCATCCATGTTCCTGCACCTGGTGGCCCGTAATACAAAATTGATCAGGATAAATGGTAGGTTTAAGGCTGCCAGACCTCTACTCAGGGGCCAACTGGACCCCCTGCAGTGCAAATGTGAAGATCAATGATGCACTAATCTTTCTGCACACTTTCGCAGACTCTGAGCTGGGTCACATACAAAAATCCTCTAATGATTCCTCCAGGAAAAGGATCATGGGAAGCTTCAACAGAACTTAGTCAATGGGTCTATTGAGAGTTACATTACCACTATCAGTGTCAGGGTTGTGTAAAACCTGTATTGCCCTTGCACTTGCAATCAATAATGTATATCTATCGAAAGATCTAAACTAAGAAAGCAACTGCATTTTAAATATTAAAGAATCATATAATCAGGCTTCAGAAGCTCATGGGAGAAACATGTTCAGAGAGAGAACTAATCGGATCTTGTGTCAGATCAACCAGTCAGATGTCTTGGTCCAGCCACCTCTACACCTCTCTTAATTTACCCAGCACTCCATGGTTTATTTTTCTGTAATTATCCTTTTGCTTTTATATTGTCACAATGTAGAACATCACAGGCCTCGGTTGAAATGTCTATTTAGGACATGTTGACATCTTAAGAATTCTTCCCTCGTTCATTTATCCATCTGCGGTGGCTGAAATTACACCTGCGCACCCGGAGGAATACAGTCAAGGACAGTCTTGTGAGCCCAGGACGCATATAGGGAGGGGGGGGGCGCATACTGCACTTCCCCATAAACTCGACTCCCTACACGGGACACTTCTGCGGCTCCTCACTCTGTAACCCTTCTGAGATATTCATAATTTTTATGCATGTCCAGATCCACCCATTCCCTGCTATACCTGTCACAGCGACTGGTTCGGTGTTTCAGGCTATAACCCCGTTGAGTATCACCTGAACAAACTGCACCCCCAGCTCCCCAGGGCCCCTAAAAGCCCCATCCCCATCTCAGCTCAGGCTGATCAGGAGCTTGTGTGCTCTTTCCCACTCAGACTGCCTGTTGCGTTACAAACCCTCGTTTAGGGTTAGGACTCTGAACCGTGAGAAAGTCTGCATGATGACTGTAAACACTGTTCACTGTTCAGTAACCCTTCCCCCTCCCCCCCAACCTAAGCCAGTTCTAAACTGGGAGAGTGGCGTGCAGCTAAGCAGGTTAGAACACTGTGCCTGTGATGGGAAGCTTTTGGTTCAAATTGCAGGGTCAGCTAATGCCCCAGGGACTGACTGACCCTCCTTTGGATAAATGTGTCCACTAAATAACTGTAAACCAACTCCAGGATTAGCGTTCGGTCACATGAAGAAGTACACCCCGGAATGGTCATAAATCACACTGTGATTCCACATGCCTGAATTCACACCTTGCTCTGTGTGTCTCCACGCATAGACAAAACACTGCATCTCGGCTGATAAAGGCCACATGTAAGACACTCAGACGGCTCTGGGTCGGCACAAAGCATTTCTAACGTTCACGCTCGCGATACGAAATGGAAAGCCCTGAGAAGCTTCACATCTGGCTTGAAATATGTCAAGTGTTTCTGTGGTGTGTTCAAAAACAGGACAGCGTTTTTACACTGCCGTGCTGGTAAATGTAGTGCTGGGTCATGCCGCGGGGCTTCCTGATACTCTGCCGTTAGCTTTGCCACACAGGACAGGCCAGCGAAGGGCCAACCGCGTCGGAGAATAGCCCTGTGCTCCCAGGTTAGCCTCTGTGTTAGCTTCCTGATGCTAAGAGCTAACCCGCAAGGGGATTACAAGCAGCGAGGAGTGGGTCTGCTACTTTGGGGCCAACCACCCCTGAGGGTGAGTAGAGTCTAACGATAACAGCTAGCTAGCTGGCTAGCAGAACATGCTGCTTCTGCAACTCCTAGATAAAGTGTATTCAGTATTTTGTGCAGTGAGTGTTCATGGACAGCAGGGGGCCAAACCTCAGGGGTGCTGGGCTCCATGTCGCGGCAGGCCTTAGGCCTTAGGGCTTAGATGAAGTACTCACAGCTCAGCCAGGAAGTGAAGGTTCTGGAAGGCGCCGGGCTGCAGCTCGCTGATGTTGTTCATGCTGAGGTCCCTGTGGGAGGGAGGGGGAGAGGGGGCACATGAGTCCATGTTACTTGGGGGGGGGGGGGGGCACCCCCCCATTTCCATCTTCAATGAAAACGGATGTTTGCAAGAAAACCTTCTGTTTAGTCATGTTTTCAGGTTAGGCATTTCCATTACTAAGAAATAGGAAGCCAGTGGTTAAAAAATGTCAGCCATCAATTTGATTTGTTATATATTTATTTCCTGTATCTGTACATAATTTTAGTTTCTTTAGTTTCCCACGGCACATGCACAAGATGGAAGTCTGCGAAGAAGCCCTGAATCACTGAATGCTCGGCCCAAGTGTCCCTCTCCACCTGACACAAACACCCAGCCAAGCCCACGGTCAAATGCCCACGGTGCGGGAGAACAGTGTAGCGCCGTCTCTGATCTGAGACACGAGTCATGCATTGACGTGCCTTCTTCAATGATGCCAAGATGGACTGAGAGAGCTGAGAGACTATGATCTGAAAACATCTCTGAAGGACTAGGAGGACTAGTAGCGACTTTCCATTTGTCCATGCCTCGATATGTCGCATTAAAAAGTACATACATAATTAGATTCTGTTTTTTCTTTTTATATTCTATTATTGTGTTTTTTTGCACTATGGACCAATGAGAACTGAATTCAATCAGTTTCAGACCCATGGCGATCAACGATGGCCCTGAGTGACATTTCCATATATAAAAACAAACTGAATTTAATTGAATTTTAAGTGTTTGTTGTATTCCCGTGGATATAAATAACGTGCCCGAAGTGGGTATCCTCTCTGTCACTGACAGCTTCACCTGCCTCCTCCAATACCTATGATGTGCATTCTCGCTTTAAGCACAGAGACACGACCCAGCGCAGTGCATCATGGGAAAAGGGGGGTTGTGTCCTCTGCGTTCACACGCGCCGGCCAGCCTCTGCGGTTCCCCGCAACCTCCCCGCGCCCTCCCTTCTTACATAAAACAGGTCTCCCGAGGGGGGGGCTCCAGGCAGTCTTAAACGAAACATGTGGTTTCTGATATCAAAGAAGCCCCACACCTGTGGATTTTACCGTCCTTCTGAGGGAGGCAGAAAGAGCAAACACTGTGCGCTGAATCACAGAGTGCCAGCTGTTATTTCCTCCTGCTGTCTTTCTTTCCGGGGCCTTCTATCCAGATGGTTTTCTACTGCTGGTCGTTTTGCGCCCCCCCCCCCAATACGCTATATTTCCGCCCTCTCGGCGAGCGAGGGCACACCGTGATTTATGACAGCGCCTGTATATATGGAAAAAAGGCGCGTGTGCGGGGCGGCTGCACCAATATGGCAAATATCTGACTACGCTGACTATGACCATGCATTTGCACACATTTTTTTATGCCTGATCTATATCTCAGACTTTACTGTTTCTACTTGAAAATCACATCTTCCGCCAAATACCATAAATCCTCTAATCCGAACTGGTGCTTTCAAATCGCCGCATGAATATGATTTTTTTTTTCTGCATTGATTTCACTTAAGAAATGTGTGCGTGCTGTTTACAAGCTTTTCATAGTAGATGGTAAGAGACCAAATTTCCAGATTTAGTGGAATACAAAAAAAAAAGAAAAATGCTTTAGTGTGAGTGTGCACTATTAATAATGTGAATTATTAGCATCACAGTTAGAAAAAAAGAATACTTCCTTTAATTAGAGCATGGTGATTAAATTAATAAAGCTTTTAAAAGCTTCCAGCTTCTCAGTGTTTACTGAGGATGCTGGACTCAACCACGGGATCTAATTCCTCTACATAATGACTATAAAAACATCGAAGCAGATGAAAAAAGCTGCATTCAAATGAAAAGAAAATGTGGAAAAATATTGTTTTTGTTTAAAAGTCAAGGACATTCGCAGTTTCTAAGGTCACTGTCCCTTGTAACGAAATGGATATGCAAAATGATCTCATCCACTTTTCCCGTGCTTTCAACAAAAGCATGTTCCAGAAAAGCGGGTAATTGCTCATGAAATCAGACCACCAGGCAAGAAAACGTAAACGGAAATTCGGGGGCACATTCGCGCAGGGACTTTGACGCGCTCCTGTTTATTTGTTTTGTCAGCCTGTCGAATGTGACGGCCCCATGCTAATTCGCTGCGGTCGGGCCCTGGAAAACTTTACGGTGAGGAGGCGCGGGAGTGGAGGGAGCCAGCCGGGAATTCATTCACTGCCAGGGTGGGAACGCATACGAGGGTGGAAGGGGGACAGAAGAGTTGACGGACTATTTTGGGAATGTCTTCAATGAATCAGAATGAAGCAGGTGTGCATCCTGCATCTCTTGACATGCAAAGTAGGCGGCGTGTGGCTCAGTGGGTCTGGGACCTGAATCCATGATCATAAGGTCACTGGCTCAAATTGCGGAGTTGCCATAGCGATTTCATCATTGGGCCCCTGAGTGAGGCCTTTAACCCCCAGTCGCTGCACAGACTGTCTGAACCAATACATGATGATTTGGATAACTGTGTCTGCTCCATATTTAAAAATGTAAAGAATAAAGGTACTCTGGCTGACTCATAAAACAAATTAAGTGGTTTTGAATGGGCCCACGTTTCACTGTTTGAACATAAGCGTGTCTTAGGTAGGCAGATTTTTTTTATCTATGGCCAACAATCACCTCAAGACCTTCGAAATGTTCTTCAAGGTGAAATTTCTTAGCGACAGCACTGTGCAAAAGATTTAAACAGGTCAAAGAAAATGTTTAAAGCTATTTATCTGGGTAGTAACTGCATACTTGCATAAATGTATTGGTATAATGTTGGACTGCTCGATGGACATTGCTTCACTTACCAAACCTCTCCTCAGGGGCACCACTGACTTTCCATGTATTTGGGAAATTTCACCACCAGCTCACTTAATTCATTAATTTAAATCGTTTTAAAAAGTCAATGAGGTATTGGTTAACCATAGAGGTTTGCTAATGGTCAAAAATGCATGGGTGTTTAGGATGGTTGTTATAAATGCTGAGGTGATTTTAGGAGAGGTTTTGAAAGCTAAGCTGACGAACTTTTGACAGAAATTATAGCATAGTTTTACACCAAAGTGAAGATCATTTAAACATCATTTTCCTTGACTACCTATGACTCTGGGATAGTAAAATATTTCTCAAATATTTGCAGAAATCTTTCAGAAATGTGACATCTGCCTGGATTTCAGCCAACAAGGAAACAGCATGATATCAGCTCAGACCAGGCCTGGACATCGTCCGACTTGAGGCCGGGGTGTCAACAGCATGACAAAACCAAAACCCTATCGGTAACCGAAGATATACCTGTAAGGGGCAGTTTATGTGACACAGCCATGTTAGTCATTTGAAACAGACAGTTTGGAGCAGTTATGCTTCTATATTAAAATCCAACCTAACAATTTACAATGCCATTTTCAGTACAATGATGATCATAATCCTAGAATTATATAGCTTCCTCTTACTTTTTTAAAATACAGTACATGTTCGACAACACCAAAGGGCAGTTCAACTGCGAAGACTCAGGAACAGTTGTGTTTTTTCCCTCATCCTGAATTCAGGCATTCTCCCCAGACCACTGTGTTTGGCTCAGCTCGTTCCGTAATGACTGCTGACTCTGGGGCTTCATAAGGCAGGCATGACGTCCACTCCAGCATACATCCATCCATTCTCACTCTGTTTTTTTGTGACTCACTATAGCAACATCGAAGTATTACCGAAATGTGAAGCGTGGCCAGATAAAAATTGTAATACATGCATTGTCTGTGGTGGACAATTACATAATGCCCCCACCCACGGATGAAGTCATTTAGAAATCAGCAGGAGCATGAGAGTGAAGCTTGAGGACCCCAAATGTCCATATATTCAGGCCTGAATGTGCTAGTTTAGTCTTCAAAACAGGGGATCTTGGAATCTGAACGTGTGCTGGTCATCTAGAGTAATCATCTTATGAAGCTTGGGCTTTTGAATGCATAAATTCCACACACTTGTTTCATATTCCATCTCTGAAGCAAATGTCAAATACCCGAGCCCCCACCTTGACTTCTATCTGCCTTTATCTGCTCCTGCTTTGGTATCATCAAACACACTATGATGGCAGAGCCTCCAGCAGATGTAGCGCTGCTCCAGAACTCTTAGTGAGGCACATAGCGCACATGTCTGAGGGCACCATGGAGATCCACTCCACTCTGCTACACCAGGCTGTTCATGCCTGTAGGACATGGGATTTCAATCCACATAAGTGCTGTTAGTGCCAAAGGTAACATTACACCACCTTAAATCTTAGTCTACTGTTTTACACTTTAGTTGTCAACTTTCGGCTGTATGCACAAGTAATGAAATACTCTGGTATTTTTAGTATCAACCACAAGGAGTTGAACAGAAGTCACCTACTTCTAAACAAAAAGGAATTACGTCTACATCAGAAATGCATGTTTAAACTTGAGCTTTATCTTGTGTGGTTACGATTCGGCTTCATCGAGTGGCGTGGCTGCTTTACGTAAACTATGGTAAGAGAAATGCCCTTTCTCCCTTTTACCGGATTTTACAAAGTGATGGAGAATGGCTTAAACATACATGGATCGTTACAGTTATCATACACTGTCACTTAAATTAGCAGCAGAGGACACACACCTAGCTTCATACTGAACTCGGCCTACGGCATAAAGCATTAAGAATTGGGGACAATGTGATAACAGAAAGTGTATGACGTCCCCCCCCTCGACACAACAGAACCCAGAGACACGGCTGCACTTGTAGAGCTGTGGAGTGAGTGTTTCTCCAAAGCGTTTACAGACTGAAATATCTACAAGTATTAGCACAGGTGCATTGGAATATGTTAGTTTTCACATATCACATCATTCTCTTCTTTTTAAAGACACACTGACACATACACATATATAGAGGTGAGAGTGAAGCTTGAGGGTCTGAGTGCAGGGTCACCTTTCCATCCAGCATTCCTGGAGCATTTTCAAAGAGGCTAAGATCCTTGCTCAAGGGCCCAACAGGAATATGGCCACCCTGCCAAGCATTGGTTTTGAACCAGCAAACTGGTTCCTATCATAGGCACGAGCCGCTGAGCCACACACATAATGGGTGATGACTGGTGGTTACTGTTCTGAGCATTCCTAGGGTGTCAGGTAGCAACTACAAACTTTGCCTTCGTTAGAGATCCTGCAGTTATGCCTTTAACTCCTGCGGTAAATATACAAATGTACAATTATTTAAAGAGAATTGTCTTGACATAAAGGTGGATTAAAAAGAAAATAAATTAAGAAGAAGAACAAACTAGCCTTACAGGGCTGATGTACCTTCCAGAACAAAATATTTGTATAAGTGTAAGAGTATCTGAAATTTACCCATGAAACTAGGAGTATTTGCCAAAGTTAGCCATGATAACACAAACCAAACTGCCAGTCAACAGTTTCACAACCAGACCTGGGTGAGATTTTTCCTGTTTATTGACTGTAATGAAATCTGTGATGATTGCGTCAATGTGTTTATTATTCTGTGTCACTTATTCGATAATCCTCAGAAAGTCCATCGGCGAGGTAAAGCTGTTGGTTTCCATAGTGAGAAGCCGGGGGTCTTTGATTGACGGGCACTCGGGTGGCCGGATCCCGTTCAGTTTGGTAATTCATCATTCTTTCCGCACGCTCTTAATGACGTGAACCTCGCTGGATGGCCTGCACTCTCTGCTTCCCATTAGAGCCGCTTTTTCCTGCCCCCACGTCTTTGTTTTCTATGTATGTTTTAGGAAAGAGATGCCTGGGGAGTTTGACACGTGACTGTACTGGTATATTTGTTATTAGGAATGCCTCTTGTGGTTAAAAATGGAGTCTTAAATGGAAAGGTTTTGCACTTCCAGCCTTATGTGGAACAGGATGGCCAAGGCTCCAAGTTGATCTGCTAATCACTGAATCCCCAGCACCCCAACAATCTTTTGGCCCGAAATACACTCCCTGAGATCACAGACCAAACGACTCTCAGGGGGAGAAACGACCCAAAAGAGGCTGGCTTCCAACGTGTATCAACAAAATTGAAGAAGCCAGTTTGGATTCTACAAGATGATTGATCACCTGACAAATTCAGTTAAAACGAAGACGTGTAAAGATTCTACACACGTCTTAATTAATGCCTGTAAATGCATTCAAAGCTGAACTCGATAGGCTGAAGACATAGTTTTATAAAAACAACAACAGTAGTCAACTCAAACGAAAGCACTAAGCTAAGGCCAAATGCTGCAAGGCTTCCGTTTGATGTGCAAATAAGAGGATATATCTCGTTTTATAGGACTCCTGCTTGTCAGTACACATGCTGTTTGAATCAAACGGCCAAGATGGGACTCTTAGAGGGTCATCGGGTCCTTCAAGAACCTGGCTTATCAAAGGAGCCCATCTGCCTAACTCCCCAACCCCACTCTCAGGGGCTAGCCCAGCTCTGGACTCCCCTCCTATGACCCCAACTACCGGACCTGTGCGCCAGAGCCAGGCTCCAGCGCCCGGGGCGTTGTAAAGCCCGACACTGCGAATCCCCGGCTACCGCCAAGAAGACAGAAGATGAATGGATTGTCCTCAGGTGCTGCCATCATCTTCAAAGAGCCGAATCCTTTTCAAGTTTCCCGAGATTACAACCACAGCGGCATCCTCGCGGCCTTGCCATCAAACAGAACTATTCCTATGAAAAAGAAAAAAAAAATCCCTCGGGTCTGCCTCCTTCTTTCTCTCGCTTTACATCTCAGCTTTTCATCATGAGTCTATATGTAAAAAAAAAAAACTGAAAAATCCATATTCTTCATAGACCTTGGGAAAGGAGTCAAAGAGACATTTCACCACAAAATATTTTAACGCAGTCTTTTTTTTTTGTATTTTATTTGAGTTGTGTGACTTTTTCACCTCCAGGAACGTAAGTGTCACAACCTGATTTCCGTATTCTAGTTCTGGATCCTTTCCAGATGCATACAGTGGAATAGATTCAAAAGGCAGACATCAGAACCACAGGGTTGCCCTGGACTTTGGAGAGGAAAGAAGCTGATTGACAGTCAAAGGGGATTGAAAAATTCCTTGAATAGGAGAGATATTGCAGAGGAGAGAAGAGATGTGTCTGGTGTTATAGTGCTTATGGAGAGCATGATAAAATGGGTTTAATTCCCCTCTCTGAATATCACTTCCTCAAGCATGTGAGCTTCGGTGTGTGTTTCACTGCATTAAGGCACGGTGCTTGTGATTGAAACATTGCCAGTTCAAATCCCATGGTTAGCAGAGTGATGTCACCATTGGGCTCTTGAGCAAGGCCCTTAGCCCCTAAATGCTCCTGGGACAGGCTGACCCTGCTCTCTCAATTGTGCACTGCCTGGCAAAGAAAGTCTCTCTTTGAATTTAAATCAGCGAATACTAAAGAGCCAATGACTATCATTATTTCAGCTCAGCAAAGTTATGATGCAATAAACTGAAGCAAGCCGAGTACCTGAACCTTCTGAATGGCCAGGTTATTCCATCAATGGATTCGTTTCTTCCCTAACGGCATGGGCATATTCCAGGTCGAGATTCATCAGGCTTCAATTGTGAAAGAGTGCTTCAGGGAGCATGAGGAATCACACATGAACTGGCCACCATAGAGTCTTGACCTTAACCCAATTGAAAGTCTTTGGGATGCGCTGAAAAAGATCTCAGCAAAAAAATAATGCAAATCTTAATAGAAAAAAAAATGCTGAGATGTTGCATAAGCACGTGGAAACTTGATGAACATGCACCTTAAATAAAGCCATAGGTGGCCCAATGAAATATTAAAGTATAAGCATCTGCTAAATAAATAAAATATAAATGGTGTGGGGGTGTGAAAAGTGATTCTCTAAACTATTTTAGTTATTTTAAGCACATGTGTTTCCCTTTCAGTATTTTGAGAGCAGTCTGGAGAGGATGTCATTGACGATGATCTTCCTCGAGGTCCCAATTGGGGAGGCGGGGGCGGGGTTTTAGTGCTGCCTCGAGAGTGACAGGGAAACATCCCATCGTGAAAGTGGCAGCTGAGCAGGCTGGGTGAAGCCCAAGGTTTTAAACATCGAGGCAAAAGACAAAGAAAGAGAAATGTTCGCCATTCTCCATCTGATGAAAAGGCTGCCGGGATTACCACTCGGCCTGCACCAGCACACAATGGCACAGGAAGGAGGAGACAATGCTCCTATTCTCTCCCTCCCTCTTTCCCCAGACATGTTTTTCTTCCACGTACTGTCAGACTTCCTGGGCCTGATATTCCTCCTTTGTATCTGGACACGGCCCCCTTTTTGTGGGGGCACAATGAGGAAAGGGTTACCCTTTCACCTGGGGGAAAACCTCCTTAGCAAAACACAGGAAAGGGGTAAGACGGAACTTTGTTTCGGCTGTGTTTTAATTTCAGTAAAGTCACGTCTATGGTCACGGTTAAGATCCGCGTCGATATCTTTGAGGGTTTGTCAACGTTTACGCAGTCTTCGACTGAATAGCCAGTATATTTTTAGCATCAGTCTTGCTAGCCCTCCAGTTTTTTATCAACAGTTTATCAACAGTTCACTACCTACCAATCCTCCACAATCTTGACAATGAGATAGCGAGCTGGACTTTTATGGCGTTAGGTTCAATTCCTAGAGTCCGAAATAAATAAATGAAAAAGGCCGGAGTTGTGCCTCAGCATAATGGCAGCTCTGCAATTGGTCTGAGGCCGGCTGGAGGTCAGGGAGGCCTCAGTGGACCGGGACCGGCAGCCGGAGCGTGTTTGCTGTGTGGGGGGAAAGCATCCCCCTGTGGAATGTCAGTATGAACTGCGAGAGGAAATGTACCTCTGGACTTTCCTGCTTGGGGAAATGTACATTTTGCCTCAAACAGCTGTGTTTAGGCAGCCCCGCCCCACACTTCCCCTCCCCTCTGCCCCTGCCCTGCAGGCCGAATGTTGACTGAGTTACCTCATGGCTTAGCTTAGGTCTGGTTTTCTTCCTTACACCCCCCCCCCAGCTCACCCATCCCAACCTGCCACTGTTACCCCTCCCAGCCTCAAAAAGGCAAAGCACAAAGGCACTGTGGTGGGGCCAGGAGTTGGGTGTCAAGGGGTCACCTCTACTCATGGCAGGCGCAGGAAGTGGAGCGGGATGCCTTGGTTGATGCGCTTTGTGTGCCCCCTGGACAGACTTTGAGCAACCGCAGAGGACCTGGAGGGAGTGACATTTCACATCTACACACCCTGGAGACCTTCGAGGTGTAAGGATTCCTGGCCTCCCTAATTATCTCTTCATTTAGCTCGTGTGAAGAAGACATTGAAGAAAAATCACCGAAATGTTGGGTTAACAGTTAACCTGCTGGTCACTTTGAGTTTCCTCTTAGCGAGCTTCCCTGACACGAAATACAACAGACATTCATTAGTTCTGCTGGCTTACAAATGTTTAGACTAAGAGGAAATGTCTTCAGACACTATGTCTGTACTCAATTTTAACATACATGACTGTAAATGTACAACATCTGCAGCTATCCGATAATTATTACAAGTTTAGCTGAAAGATTATTATTATAGTAATGTGTGTGATTATTTTTGTAATCATATTTCATTATAGTACAGTTGGTAAGTCTGAGGAAATTTACAAGGCATATAGAAAATGATTTAAGAAATAATTTTATGGATGTTAAATTCAGAGGTATATATGAATCCAAGCTTTAAGCAGCTATATTCTTAAAATGCAAACAGTATGGTAACATTAGCCCTGCTACTATATGTTACCAAGTTCAAAAAACAGATTTTAAGGGCTTATGTCTCCATCTGTAACCAATAAAATACTATAAATACATTAGTTAAGTGTCAGTAACCTGTGCCTATATAAGATGCAGTTTTGCATTACAGGTACAGTCAAACCTCCCTTATCCGGGCAGAATGGGACCAAGGGGTGCCCATAAGTAATGCCCGTACCTTAGAACATGAACAGTACAGTACGACGACTGTAAATCTTATATGCGACATTCATCACTTCTGTCTTCCGAAATGAGAAGGCGACCACAAGACGTCTCAGGAGCTCCGCTCACTTATTGATTATTGTTGTTGCTTTGCTTTTCTTTGATGGATATTACTGTGTAAGATGTGTTTGGTTTATTGGATTTCTGATTTTCGCTTTGCCCTTGTCTGTATTTTCGCTTTGGTTTACTTGCTATTTGGTTCCGAACTCTCAGTTTTTGGTTAACGTCTTCGCGCGCTCCTCGAACTTTGACGCCTTGATCTCTGTGTGTGCTCTGTGTGTCAGGTGCATAGGGAGCGACTGCAGATTTTGCCAGCTTATGTTGTATGCTGTTTGGATAGGGTGTAGAATTTGTTGTGTTTTCTCTGCCCTTAGGTTAGGGTTAGGATTAGGGTAAGGGTTAGCTTTGGGTTGCTTTCGGAAGCTGAGTTTTCATTATTGTTTTCGCTATAGTCACTCCTGGGTCCTTTTGCACCGGGTTAATTTGTTCTGTGTCCGCGGAATGTCAATAAAAACAGAAAAATAGAAAAATACCCTTTTGTCCACGTGTGTTCCCTTGTCCATCACACCCTATCCTTTCCTTACTCCACGTCCCCTGTCCCTTTCACTCTGTTACACCCCAACCCTAGACTGGGGCTCGTAACAACAGCTGCTGGTTGTGTAACATTAATTTGCGCATGTGTGTGCCTAGAGCTGCCCAGTAGAGGGAGGTGCCCGTATACTGGAGGTCTGGATGAGGGAGGTTTCACTGTAGTCCTCTGTCATAAAGGAGATTAGTCTATAAGACTAATTTATCAAAAAATAATTATACAGCACATAATAATAATGACATACAGCAATAATATGAGTAACTACATATGGTACTGTAGGATATCTTGAGCTGATGAACTGCTGAAGCTGAGAAGCATTTTCACAAGCTTCACAAAACAGTACATTCATTCATTATTACAAACCACTGTAGTTACCCCCAATATTTAATAGCAGTTCATTTGTAAGTATGAGTTGTCTGTAAGTCAGACATTCTTAACCAGGGGACTGCCAATACTCAAAAAATGCTAAGGGTGGAGTACAGGTGCTGATGCGATTTTGATATCTGACATACCTAAGACATGCCAAAGTTGCAGTCCAGTGCTAATGTCAAAATGCATGAGGCAGGGTTTCTGGTACGTCCTGATCTGGTGAACCAGAATAACAACCAAAAGAACAAGTGAATACCACGCGAGCTCAAGGTTCGAGGGCCTGCACGCAACACAATGCTGCAAGGTGTCACTGCTTCATCGAACTTTGTGTGGCTAGAAAGGTTCTTGACACATCAAATCCCACACTCATCCTAAGCCTTTATTTGACAAAGACAGAATCACTGACACTCAGCTCCCGGATTGCAGTACAGTAGCACTAAATCATGCACATTCTTTACGGAGGGTTGCATTAGTTACTGCTGCCCCTGTCGATATCCGCTGTGCCTCTGTTCCGAACGGCAGCACAGGGAGTTCTGTAATGACTGATGGGGAGATACATTACGGAACTGGAGCGACTCTAAACGCGAGACAACCGAAACCTAAACGGGCGCCCCTGTGGACGGTTTTCCCATCATGGGGATTTTGTTTTTTGGTTGATGGACTGAGTGAATAACATCAGCAGCGCTATCAGTGCCCCTTGTCATCTGGATTTATATTTGAGAATGATACACAAAACACATTTCCTGCAGTTCCAATCTCGGGTTTAAAACTTCAATTACTGATCTACAAGGAGCTCTTCTTGGAAGGCCGCCATCCTTGTAAACTGCTCAGATTGTTTCCACCGAAGCTTGACACTCATCTGGCACATATGGCCGAGTAAAATTTGGATACCCTTCAGGTCAGTGATGACATTATCTGCTCCTTGCAACGCCACGGACTCTGCGGCTCCAGAGTTGTTCCCTTTGGGTTCTGCAACAAACCTGCTCTTGTCCACAAGGTTGCTTCTCACTTGGCTCCAGAGGGGATCAAGCTCCTTGCAGAGTTATGCTCTGATGTCTCGTGATGCCCTCGGCCGCACAAGAAAATTTCCAGTGATCTCTCTCGATCGATGCAGGTATTCTGTGGTCAGCTCCTCTAACCTCTAGATCGTTCCTTCCAGTCCTTCACTTTCCATGGTGCTACGAGTTAGTGCACAGTGATCCCACCCCTGCATTATCGCAGGGGCTCCCACTCGACTTTGATCCCATTGCCGGAATTTAGGAAGGTATTAAGTGTCATTAATGCCGCTGTTTATCACCTGCCTCCCGGGGGCATTGGATTGCGGTGAGCAAAGCATTAGTGGGCTCTGCTCACCCTGGTTAGCTTGAGACCCAGGGAGGGTCACACAGTTGGGGGAGGGGGGGGGGGATAAGGCTCATCTGAGCTCAATGTGTAACTCTGGCAGGTTGGAGAGGGGGATGGGGATCTGTCAACACCTGGCAACCCAACCCATGCTGCTGATGACATGTGTTTTAAGAAACATATACTGCGGAGAAAAAAAAATGGATGAACGCACATGTATCAAGTTAACTGATATTGCCCCTGCCAGATATAATTATAGATCTGATGGGTAATTTTCCTATAAATTTTTATGACACGCTTTCATTAGCTTAGAAGCTGTAGCTTTGCCTGTGGTTGTTGTCTGAGGGGACACGTTAAATGTATTCAGTATTCGGTAATATAGGAGCCTTCTGAGGTTTCAAGCGACCTGGGGCCTGAGTGAATGCTTTACGCTATAGGCTTGCTTGTCCTATTTACTACCTTCATTCTGCAGGGTGTCCTTTTGTAAAGAATGCAATAGAAAACTTCATCCAAACAAAAAGGGTAGACTCTCTCTCTCTCCCTTTCTCAACATGTCCTGATGTGATCTTGTTGACTCATACCCTTTGATGGTTCAGCGCTAAGAAAGGGATAAGCCCTCCCTGAGATCCTAAACACAGCAGCAGGACAGTGCTAAGAGGTTTGAGAGAAAGAGTGAGAGAGAGCAAGAGAGAGAGAGCTGTTAATCTGCTAAAGAACATTGCGTGACACCCTTCCTGCGAGAGCCTCGCCTCCTCTAACTCTCATTTGAACAGTACTAGGGCTGAGGTCTCAGGTACAAAGAGTCTCCACCCTGCTGCAGGTTAAGCTGAAGCCGGGGCTCTGTCTGGGTGGTAAAACAAGTCCCGGTTTGCACTGTCCACTCACCTCTTCCTCATTGTCTACCCCTCAACGGTATTTCTCATTGTCCTCTCCTTAACTCTTTTTCATTGTCTACCCCTTGAATCTTTCTCATTGTCCATCACTCGACTTTTTCTCAGGACCTGAGTCCAGAGATAGCTGCTTCATCCCAATTATTCTGTCATTAGCCACTCAGACAGACTCGGGGGGGGGGGGGGGCAAAAGTGCTGTTCAACGCCCTAGGCTGCTATAATGGGACCTAGTTTTGCAGATGCAAGTCAACTGAATACCATGAAGTCTGA
>JAODKN010000039.1:12480240-12501083 GCA_026774425.1 Petrocephalus zakoni | reverse complement strand
CCCCCCCCCCCCCCCCCCCCCCCCCCCCCCCCCCCCCCCCCCCCCCCCCCCCCCCCCCCCCAACAGTCCGGATCAACGCCGTAGGCTGCTCTAATGGGACCTAGTTTGGCAGATGCAAGTCATCTGAAGACCATTCAGTCTGACTGGGCTCATACAATGCCTCCATTTATGGGGGCCAAGACGGCAGCCGGCGGGGGGGTGGGGGGTGTTTGTGGGTTCCCACGGATGTGAGGATATATGTGCCAGTCCGGTCACGTCACATGGGCTCCCTGCCTCAACCCCACCCCCCCACGAACCTTCCAGCCCACCTTTTTTACAGGTCACCACCAACGTAACATATTTACACCAGAAATGCAGGCTTCTGCACCAGTCAAAACAAGGCGTTTCTTATGTAACTTTTTTCGAGAGGTCTGATGGTAGCTTTGGCATTCGACAGAGTCGTTCCAGAGAATTCCACGGGCGCAGTTCTGCGAAAGCCACACGCCCCCACCTGCAATGATGCTGGCGGTGGTTGGGGATGATGGTGGCAGCGGGGGGGAAGGCAGTCCCACTACATACATGCGGTGGCACATGGGGAGGGCTCCCTTCCTGCTGTTTGCCCTTTGCTGGGGTACAGGCACAGGCGATGAAGCCGGTGGGACGCGCTGCGGGGGCAAAGCAGCCGAAACTCGCCCCATTCACAGAAAGAGGAAGCAGTCTTGCTGCTAAACAGTACAGTATTACCTTTGTTCCCCTCTCCTGGGACACTGTTATTATCACTCTCCCCACCAATCCTAAGGGTCTGTCTCAGAGCATAGCCTTTAGGTGGGGCGAGTGGCTCCCAAGGGCCCCCGCCCAGGATAAATATGCCATTGTTCCTGACAGGAAACAACTTCTGTTAACCTATCTGGCGAGGGTGGTACGTTAACATGTAAAGAAAGGAAGGCTCCCCAATCAGGGTCCCTCCTGCCACTGTGAAATGGTTCCCATTGAGGCCACGCCACAATAGCGCTGGATTGCCTTTCAGAGTCAGGCTCCGCGTAGGAAGCGGTGGAAAGAATCAAACAAAAACGAGAAGGTGGGGTCCTGGAGGGGGGGTGGGGGGTAGTTGGGGGTCGCAGGTGAGTGGAACTCTTGAGTTAAATTTCCCATCCCAGTTTTGATGCAAAACAACTGCTTGCCAATGGTTTGAAGGAGAACAGTGCCCTTCACATCCTTCCAGGACAGTGGTGAGAGTAACCGGTGGTTCTGTTCTGACTCTGTTCTAGGTCTATTTATTCACAACTTTTACAGGATTTTCATAAGTTGAATATGAGACGTATTTTTAAAAAGTATGATACATTCTTATCTACAGGTGACATTTGGCCCAGGTTTTCTGAGCGATGCTGGATGATTTGTACTGAATACTTTGTACACCTCTCAAAGGCAGACGGGAACCAACCAGAACAAAAACTACAAAGTTTTACCTATGGGTCTTTTTTATCAACGGGAATTTAGAAGCTGTATAAGTAAATACACCAAGCAGATATCTGCACCAAATGAAATGCCAGGGTCCTCCGGTGTAGCTTTTGTGTGAGACTAACATAGCCAGGGTTGCCTGCTTAACTCGACCTGATTCGGGCCCTCAGCCCAGGGGCCAAGCTGCTTTGAAGCCACGATGGTCAGCCAGCAGCCCAGACCCGCTCGAATGCCGGTAGGCCCATGTTTTACAGACAGCACGGAACAGGGAAAAATGGGCCTTTTCTCCGCAGAAAGGGAGAGTGGGTAGCATTACGCAAAGGACTAATAAAGCTTGATGGTCCATGTCAAAGTAAGAGCTGGTTTCCAAATCCCACTGATATGTATCATATTTCCAAGAGTCAAACAAGCGTAGCCTGTGAGGAAGAGGGAAAGGGAATGAGCGCTCGGCGGTAATGCTTCGTGGCGCTCCGTGGGCACCTCGGGGAGCATTACGTAAATAAGTCGTGTGGTGCGTGTCAATCTCACAAAACAGTTTCAGGTGAGTCACTGGCAGTCTCAGGTGATATGGGGCAGCAGCCAGGCAAAGTCAGCCTGACTAAATTTAGAACAAGAGTTGTACGGTTCACCGACGTCTATGTCAGGATTCTTTGGCGCAGATACCGGCTTTTTATTTTTAATTACAATTTTTCTGCATTTCTTATTTAGGGGCTTCATTTGCTTGTCAAATTTCAGAGGGGATTCTTAAGAAAAATAATACTTATTTTATTAAATGCCAAATGATTTTCAACAAAACCAATTTATGTGCTCTTGGTATATTGCTTATGTAAAAATAATAATAATAAAAAAAAAACTGATAGAATCGTTTCAATTTGTAGAGGGGACACCGTCGACTTGGGATATATTATTTTGTTAAGAATATTTCACATCCACTACGGATTTGTTCTGACTTCTGCCAATCAGCACGTCAATCATAATCAAGGTTTTAAATGCCATTTGGGTGTTTTATATTTATGTTACAACAGGCTTTTCGTTACTGTTCTCATCCTGACACTGCATTAAAATCTGCTTGAAACTTCCATACTGTCGTTCGACGCACAGAGAAAATAATCCATACTCACACGGAAAAACAATAAGAAATGACAGTATCAAATACAAATCTTAGTAAATAATTGTTCTGGCACAGATGCATGCTGCAGCTATGCACGAGGGTCACACAATGACGTTTAAGTGGGTTTCCCCTTTAAGTGTGTCTTACTGCGATACGGATTTGATTTAAACAGATGGTGGTGGATCAGCTTGAAAGACGCGCGCCGCATATCAATGGAACATGATTATGCGGGTAAAAAAAAAAACATTGTCTTCTTTGATTTCACGCCATGGAGCGGCACCCAGCTCTGGGAGTGGGCCCTGGCCAGCAAATCCGGGGCCAGCTGAGAGTCTCAGTGCCAGCCTGGCTCTAAGCCAACCTGCTCAACAGTTACACCACTCGCTGGTAATTACAGGTATCCCTCGCCTGCTTGGTTTCCGTCCACAAAAACACATTCTTGGCAACGAGCCAGGGCCCAGATAAACGGCAGCAAGACTCGAACCCAAAAGCTACGTCTGAGGTATTGTGCATGGACTTGAGGGGTGGATTAAGTGGTCACATGAGTCTTCCGAACCACTGGCGGTTCACCTGTCTCGTTGGCGTAGGAAATCCATGGTTCTGAGGACAGGCAAAGGTGGATTCGACCTGTACGGGCTCCCAGCATGGGGTCTGCAGACTCGGGAATGAGGTTTCGGTTCGCCTGCCCCTCCCGTATTGGGTGGAGTGGATTCATGTAAATGAAAAACTCCCACCGGAAGGAAAAACTAGAGCCAGTGATCTGATGACTAGGGAGATAGGGGGGCCCAAGGCCAGCAGCTATGGGTGACTCAGAGACGTGGTCAGCATGCCCTTCTGCACAGGCCAACAAGCGACTGTCATAGAAACATGCAGGGGGCGAAACGGAAGCAATAAGGACAACAAGGCACTGTTGTGGGGGGGCAAAATACGCTTAGGACTCATTCAAGAAACATGGGGCGATCTGACCAAATAGACAGACATGCTGGGCCGTGGCAAGAGAGAGAGGCAGTGTAGGTTAAAGGTTTAAGGCTCCACTTTAGCTTAAATTCCCTCAATAAAATAATCTGTAGCAATAAGGAAAAAAAATTCAAAGGAGGAACTACAGAGCTTAGGATCGAATGTCTATGAAATAATATAATGGCTTTTGTGTGCCGTTATAGCTGGCGAAAGCACGGCACCGGAGAAATCCCGCGGGAGGCGAGTCGGGGAAATCAGTCCGGACGCGGTCGCTTTACGTCACTGAGAGTTAGCAGAGGTACCGGGGGTACGAACCGGACCCGGGATCTGTCGCCGGCAGAGTTTATTTGTTCTGCTCTGTACGGTAGCCCGAGAGCAGTGGCAGCGGCACCAGTTTGAAGTGGGGGCACGTGAAGAGGACAAGTGGAGCGAGACCGTCAGCGGCACTATAAACCCGCCTCGTGGAAAGCTGTCCCTCTTCAGTTGGGCCATACTTGGGGCAAGTTTGCCCCCCCCCCTCAGAATCAGTGGGTGGTCTGCATGCCAGCCCTGGGGCCTCATTTTCCTACGCCTAATTCGCCTGTCGCGGTCCCACCCCCCCCCACTTTGGCCTGTTGCTAGTTGCTGCCGCTCTGGTGCGTCACGTAATGACTGCAAGTGTGTAGTTTCCAGACAGCAGGACACAGAGGAATTTATGGGAGGTCTGGGCCGGGAACCACTAAGAAATGTGTGAAGGTGGAACCTTGCAAAGTAGAGGGGTGTGAGTCCTCAGGGACGTAATTTACGTGACACAGCGTGCGTGGCTCAAACTTGCAAACAGGTGCGACTGAACCCCTATCTGTCAAAACAAGCTGTTTACTGCTTAATGTTACCAGAATGGCAGCTGCGTACTATAATACTACTCCAGTACAATTTACGTAGATGAATGATCAGTCTCTATGAATAATAAAATAAATATTTCTTTTGTAAATGATGGATTTGTCTGCAGGAGTTCAACTGAATAGTCAGTTGACATGCTTCCAAGATGGCTTCCAACCTCTTTAAGTTGTTGAGCTTGAATAAATATTGGGAAGCGATGGCTATCTTCACCTTGAATTTGCAAGGACAGAGCAGATAGTGGACTTGGGGAGCATCACACAGTCTCCTCCAGCTAATGAGTACTAGAATTGGCTGTAACACAAACGTTACTGCTCAAAATACCCTCAAAGGGAAGCGGATTTCTCGTCAGCTGCCCTAATGGGGAATCTGTGATTGATCTAAGACCAAGATCTTTTACAGAGGGTCTTTTCCCCATGAGGGGCCTCGGGTCTTCAGGAAAGTCGGTTGAAATGCCATGAAGATGCAATTCTCTCTATCCAGCGTAATCCCACAGTACAAAGGGAGAATATGCAGGGGGCCTTATTATATGGTTAGGCAAATCTTAAAATTTACCACACAATGCAATAATTAGAGAAAAAGATCCAAAATGTCTGAGACACATCGTTGACTCCGTTCTTCAGACTGCAAGCTCCTGACGGAACTGAGCCAGGCACGGGCTGAACACAGGAAGTCAACAGCAAAAACTGGGCTGCAGGTTGTCTGGTGTGCTGGCCATGGAGGTCCATACCTGAGTAAGCAGCTGGAGGCATCAAAGCTACACAGAGAGGAGCATTTCATTCCTGCTTCTTGTTGACCTTTTTGCTTTGATTGAGATGTTGATTAAATGAAGGAAAGGGATCATTATGTTTTTACCCATGTCTCATGCTGTACATGACACTCTATTAAGTCCTGTTGTTCTTTAAAGGTGGCAGTCAGGCCTTTAACATGACATCACACTGTAGATCTGGTCAATTTCCACCTCCTGTCAAATCAAAATTTTAACAAAAATTTAAGTATTTCCCAGGAATATCGGGATGATATTGCTGATTGTGAGTTATGAGGGTTCCTGGTTTCTTGTTTTTCAGACTCAGTCAATGCTTCTACTGGAGAAACCTCAGAATGAGCAAAGCATGGTGTAGGTACTTGTAATTTGTAATTCACATGCTCCCCCTGTAGCCTCTGATGGCTGCCATTCCTGTAAAACTCTTAGGGACCACCGGGTGCATTGTGGAATTGAGTGGTGGGGGGTTGTAAGTGACACTGAAGTTAAGGAGAAAGACTGGAGATGGAACTGGAGGATGCACCAGAATAAGGGTGGTGTATCTGGAGAATGGGGAGTTATAGGCACAAAGGCCTCTGAACACCCAGCCCAACCCCCAGAATCAAATACCCCTTGATAATACAGGACCTGCAGTCTACAATCATTCTTTATGAGTGTAAAGGCCTATCTCATACTTAAGTGTGTTCTAGAACTGCTTAAATCATTGCATCATTAACCCTACGTATGCCGTGCAGCAGCTTATGACACCTGTGCTTTTCAAAAAATGGGGAAAATTCTCAGGTAAACACGCAGTGCTGGTGTATTTCAAACATAAACACGTATTCTGGGCCTTGACAGGGCCCTCAGAATATGTGTTATGCATTTTCAGGCCCTGGTGTTTCCAAAACTCAGCGCTGAGCGGTCTCTGCGTTCAATCAACCTTCTTCGCCTTGGGGCCGGCATACCGCACCCCAAGAGAGCCCACACACAAACACACTGGCGGATATGCTCTTTGGCCCTGCCGTTTTGTATAGGTGTCCTTAAAGACTGCCCGTAATCAAACAGAGGCTGAATAAACACATTTGCTTTCCATAACTTGGAGTGAAAGGCTGGCCGCTGGATTTTAATACACGCGTATAAACATACAGGAACGTCCCTGCCTGTGGAACCGAGACTCTGGACCTTCATTTGGGGTGGGGGGGGGGGGGGGAGTGTGATTATGGAGCCTAAAGGAGACTGCCAAGATGGAGTCAATGAACTGCCAAGCTGACAAAACCATGCACATCATCCTGATAACTTCCCCGTCAACTGAAAGAGGCAAGGTCTCCTGTCACAAACATTCACACATCAACGGTAGGTGTTTATTATCCCGTAAAACTGTTTGGACGGTAATTCTGTAGACGCAGAGTGAAAGAAAGCATGATAAATGCTGAAAGACTAATTAATAATAATCAAAACATCATCTCTCCCCTTTTGTTAGGAGAAGGTTCCTGATGTTTTCCTGGGGAGAGCTTTTTATTGGCAGAATATTGTTTGTCCACTCTCATGCCACAAGGTGAGAATTCCTTGCTCATGGGCTGCCCCTTTTCATCTGTAGAGTCAGTTACCAAAGGAAGCTCCTCAAAGCTTTGGATCAGTTTTATGTTTTGCCCTCCAGTGCAGAGCGCTGCAGTAAATTTTTGACATGTCACCGGTGGAAAATTGCAAAAACAAAAACATGTAAAAAAGAGAGAAGTCTGGCTTAGGATCATCCTGCAAATTCCCCCGAAGAATATTTATGTATGTTTTTGCCAACTGAAGTTTATTGGCGTTTGAAGCTGTCAGTTCACCCAGATGACCAATCAAGGTGCTTCACTGTGTCAGAGGTGGCAAAGAAGGGGAAGTTTGATACTATGTAGTATCAGGGATTTCTTTTGTATTGTAGTTAGCACCTTAGTTAGAAGTTTGCACCTTTTCTTTTTCCGGTTCCCATGACACACCACTCAACCGCACAACTGTCCCTGGATGCCCAAAGCAAGTGGGGGCTAGAAACTGAACAGCTACTTGGGGGGGTCTCTGTGATGACTTATCCTGTTTACCTGTTAATTTGGGTGAGGGGCTGACCAGTGCTGGAAGGGGGGGGGGCAGCGCTTCCTCCTGATTATTTACACGAGTGCTCATTACTGTGTTCATTTTGGCGTGTGTAAGGAAGCTGTCTGCCTGCTGAAATGTGTTTCGTCAAGGCGCGGCCTTGCGATCGCTTGATCTTTACTAATTCGAGTGGGCAATTCCTGATTGATACGGATGTAAGCGGGAGAGGGCTGTCCATATAATGTAACTTATACTGATTTGTGTCTTGAGGGGGTGGTGTGGCTCAGTGGGTTCGGGCACTGGGATCGGAAGGTCGCTGGGTCAAATCCCAGGGTCAGCAGAGTGATGTCACCGTTTGGCCCATGAGCAAGGCCCTTAATCTCTAATTGCTACAGAGACTGTCATACCCTGCTTCCTAGGTTATATTGTGCTTTGGTTACTGGTGTGTGCTAAATAAGATGTAAAGGAAAAATGCTGCTGGGATGTTGAAGAAATGGTTAGGCCTGCAGTCGGACTCCAAGCTTCACTCTGTGTGAGTATCTTAATAAAGGAGAGCATGATGGGATATGTAACAACAAACCTGTATTTATACAAACGGAAGCATCATTGAAATCTCGCATGCTTTTAATAGCTGAGTGAGGATGTATCTACACGTACGTGAAACAAACCTTCCTGTAGGAGGGGCCCATGGCTGGCCAAGTGATTTGGAGACCCAACCTAACTCAGTCGCTGCCCTGTGCAATAAAATCATTGGCAACTGCCCATCCGAATAACTTTATAGTTTTCATCATGACCGCAAAGTCTGAATCCAGGCATAGCTAACTGATTTCTTTTTAGAAGCATTTAATTAAAAATAGATTATATTAAAGGAAGTTCAGCTGTTCACAGAGTCTGTGTGCGGATTACGCTCCATAGTGACCTCCTGAATCATCTGGACGGTGTCGTGACATGCCCACCTTCCAGGGGAAAGCCCTGGAAACATGGTTCTGAGGTGGTCCAAGATCAAGTAGATGAAGCACACCCTCTAGGCCGTAGGTCCCATTGACTGATGCGGGGATTCCTGTCGTTCATCACCTGGACTGATTTTTGGGGGTGGTGCGCTGTGTCTGTGATCAGAAGGTCACTGGTTCAAATCCATCAACAAGGATGTTCCACCATTGTGTCCTTGAGCAAGGCCCTTGGCCCCCAGCTTATCCCAGAGACTGCCTGACCCTGCTTTCTATTAATAATAAGACGGCTGTCTGCTAAGTGAAATGAGATATTTGCTGCATATGTGGAGAAAAAAAAAACAGGCAGAAGATTTATGTGAAAAATAAACCGGGAGTACACCTTGGTTTCCTGGCGAAGAAGCATGCGGAGGTCAGCTGGGAGCAAGTGCATTCTTTGGCTGGATCGGGGCGAGCGGCAAGCCGGGCTGCTGGATAATACCACGCTTGGTTAGCATAGCTTACTCTGCATTACAGCCATCAGCAGAGTCCGAATGCATTAGCAAGTCTGCAGTCTCGTCTTACAGTTAAACTCCCAGGTAACAATGTAAGTCCAGGTGTAGCTGTCACTGCACCACTTCAATTATCCATCCATCAATCTATCCAGCCAGTTTCTGCAACTGCTTGTCCTATTCAGGGTTGTGGGGGTCGGATTCTATGGACACAAGGCAGGAAACAGCCTAGGATGGGCCACCCCGTCTCAGAGCACACACACACACACAGACCCAATCGACAACCTTAACCCCAAACTAGCCTTAACCTTTTGGCATTTTTACTTTTTGATTGCGTTCACAGATTTTTATAAAACAAATGTCTATTTATATTTTTGTTTACATTTTATCCTACCATTGTGTAACTTTTTTAATCTATTGTTATGCCACTCTCTGCTGCTCTTACCTGTACTGCCGTAACAATGCAAATTGGTCCCAGAGGTGTGAGGCAACGGTGCTAACCACTGCACCCCCTACTACTGCACCCATCAGCAGTAGTTACTGTATGACACTAATGTATTGTATTTGTTTCTTTGTATTTTAATACAGTGAATATTACCATTTTCATACATTTTTTATTTATACTATTTTATCCCATCTGCTGTTTTCCTGCATCGGCCCACTACCAAGTGTCAAGTGATATGACAAAGGAAGTGATTTGAACTGATTTGATTTTAACAAGCTTAAATGATAATCATTAATAGACCTAACAGACATGTATGTTCCCTCCCCTACTGCTGTGATCCTGCAAGTTTCGAGACACGTTAATTGGTTTAAGGTCCACATCAGCCAACATATTACGGCATCAAGATCCAGCAGCCAGTAAAAAAGTAGCAGCGTATCCAAGCAGCCTTTTTTTCTTATGTTTATCTAGATAGAAAAATAACAACATAAATCAATGAGAACGGGAAGTAAACGAAATTCTTCTCTGTCCAGATGTTACCCATTTTATTTGTTGCTATACTGAACACGCACTAAAGTCAAACTGCTGCTCAAATCTGACTAAAGCCACGGCACGGCAGGCATGAGGAGTTCTTGGAAAAATGACGGCAGTGTACCTTCTGTAACATTCCAGCTCCTTGCTGAGCAAACGTGAGTGAATCTCGCCCGTTCTGGGGCGGCGATACGGCTCCCACTACCTGCTGGCCGGGCCCCTGTCCCATGGCCCTGGAGGGATTTATGATGGCAAAGGCAGGTAAGCTGCCCCCCAGGGCAAACACAGAGCTGTCCGTCTGCCCTAAGGTGAGCTATAGGCTGCATTTTCAGGGTGTTGCATCCTTGTTCCAGGGCATGTGGTCCAGGACACAAAACTTGACCGATTGCAGAATGAAGACCATAAAATTACCAGGAATCACATTATGTTAGACCGGATGGGAGGACAGAGGACGGACAGAGAGAGCTCCGGGAGCCCCGGCCGGCCTATTTAAAGACCCCCTGATGAGGGAGAGTGCAGTGGGCCCTGAAGTTTATTTATCCTACAGTAACTGAAACTATTTTAAATCTGGCTTCACAGAGGCCTAATTGGTGCTGTTTTACTGTTAGGTAACTGGAGGAAATGAGCAATTACGGCTATATTTGTTTGCCGCTGAGGTTTTGCATATGAGAGCGAGTGTGTCGTCGTGTGTGCGCGTGGTGAGGGAGAGGATCCAACAGCATGCTTTACGCTGCCACGAAGGACGATTAACCGTATCGCGCTTCGCTCAGCAATTTGGCATTTAAATAATGTGACGAATTATGGAAAAAAGAAATACAAAATATCGCGATAAATAGCTATCAGTTTGATTGATCAATATTAGCGGCACAGTGCGACGCATTTTCCCGCGTGCTTTTATCTGCAGACGCATGCACGTCGAATTAGCTGCCTGACCGCAGACTGTTTATTGGTGGAATTCACCCCGGGGGGCTGCAGCTCCGTATCTGCGGTGGTGCAGCATCTGTTTTGGGGTCTATGTTAGCAGCGCCGAGCCCGGCCGCCTCAGGCTACTCGCTATTATTAGCGCTCTTTGGCCCTGGCGCCCATCCACGCGTAAACATGTCTGTGCGTGGGTCCACCAGCGTGGCGCGGGGCGCGAGGTGGGGCCTGCTCCCAGAGCCCCGGGACTCCACGTCGCACCTACCCAACGTGCCGAATTCCTGAATTGCCTCCGGAATGTGGAGCCTCCGGGTCAATTCCGCGGAAAAAACGGAAAGGCGGGAAAGGGCCCTCTCTGATCTCAACTTCCTTAAAGATGTGTACGAGCAGCTCTGAAGGGGGATTAAAAGCAGCAGGCCACCGGGCCCGGCCAAGGCCCAGAGCGTAATGCGAATCGCAAGCTCCAGCCTGCGAGCGCTAGCCATCCATTTGCGTTTATTTGATTCCGTCTATCTTCGGAGACCAGTTACTCTCTAAGCCATGCAGAAAGAGCATGAACCATGGCTGCAGTTAAGCACGAAGCCAGTAAGGGTTTCCAGCGGACCTAATTCATCACGCTCACCTGCGTGTGTTTTTCTGGAGGACCTCGGGCCCGGCAAAATGGCCCGACGTCTGTAAGCTGTTGAGCCGATTTTTTTAAAAACGAAACGTGCTGAGCCAGAAACCCCCACCAACCTGTGGAGCTTTTCGGTGGCCAGGAAGTAATTTCCTGCCAGATAGACACACGTGTTTCATATATTTGTGAACATCTAGCGGAGGTTCCTCGCCAATTTCTGGCTTTTGTAATGGACGGCCGACTGGGTAACCAGAAGCTGATGATAAATCGTGTCAGACCCGCGACACGTATCTCCATCAGGTTCTGGTCAGGCGCCCCTCTCCGCGTGCTCCTCCGTGCCGCCGTAAATCTCCGTAGCCAAGTTCGTCCTTGACACTCCTGTTCTGCTCTGAAGCTTCCAGAAAGCCTCCCGGCCGCAAAGCACCTCAGCCCCTTTGTCAGATCCAGCACTAAGCTGAATGCATAAAGGAGAAATGCTTTTCATCTACCTTTTCGTTTCAATGCATTCATCGCTGATCCCTCCTTTTAGTTCTTCAGATCTCTGTGATTGAACATCACCCTTGTTTGTTTAGTAGTTTTTTTGGGAGCAGAAGGAGTATAGTGAGAGTATAGTAGCTATCCAGAGACTGCAAAACCCTTTTAAAAAGTTCTACATTTAATTTAATTTTCCTTTAGGGGAGACTTTGTATCATTTTATAAAGAATGAGAAAATGCACTAGGGTGGCCAAATTTTTGTTGGTAAATTATTTAAACTGTTAAAGGGTAATAGGTCACCCAGAAGAGAACCGGAGGGGCCGTGAGGGACACCTGTCCCGGATAGTGTTAACAGGTCCCCAGTCCCGACCAGAGGAAACGAGGGCGGTGTCATGACAGGAAGGCCACAGCGACGGGCCATGGACTCGCTCCGCATCTGTGCTTGTTTTGAAAATAGCTGGGGACCTTCCAAAAGGGCTGCTCCAAGGACTGGGGAAGATTCCCGTCACACAGTGTTTCTCAACCCAGTCCTCAGGGACTTGCAGCCACTTCACTTTTTTGCTCCCTCCCAGTGTCCAGCATAGCTGAGGGAGCAAAAATGTGGACTGAGGACTGGGTTGAAAAACACTGTTACCAGGCAAATCAGCAAACTGATGCTTTATTTCACCATACAAGCATGAGACCAGGTAGCCTGACGTGTTTTTTTGTTACATATCCCACCTTGCTCTCCTTTGTTTTATACAGAGGTGAGACTGAAGCTTGGACAGGGTTATTCTTCCGTCCAGCACCCCTCGAGATTTTTTTCAGGGGGGTTAAAGGCCGTGTTGCAGGGCCAAACGGAGATGCATATACTCTGCCAAACATAGGATTCGAACCAGCAACCTTCCAATCACAGACACAGAGGCTGGAAATGCTGAGACACAGACTACCCTCTAAAAATGGTGTCTGTTACTGACCTCTGTAGGGCACCCTAGTCCACGAGGGATATTGGTAACAAATGGAGGTCCATGTGTGTGCACGCCCTAGTGACAACAGGCACGCAGAGGGATCTTTCATATCCAGGCCATCTCCAGAAGGATTCACCACTTCTGCGTTCCGAATCTTCCTAACAAATAAAACTTCGGACGGCTGCAGTGGAGGTGATCAGAGATGGACATGGGGGGTGAAAAAGCAGTGGGACGGTGTGAGGTAGGGCCCCCTCGGACCTCCCGGGCCCGTGTTTAATCTGGCCACCCCGGAGATGTATGGGAACAGAACGTCCACGAAGAGTTAGCTTTCAGGTGTGTTTTCTCGTACCATGAGGTAATCGGCGCCCTAATCCCGTGGCTCGAAGTGCGTTCCTCTTTCACCGTGGCTCTGTCATCTGCCAAGAATGCATAATAAATACGTGTTGCTCCCACCGCGAGCTCTACATTAACGCAATCGCACAGCGCTGAGTTACTTATTCCTGTCAGGGAAGTGTCGCTGGTGTCAAATTCCTCATTTTCATGCTAAGCACGGGTAGAATTTATGTATAAGTACTATGTGACCACAAGGTCACAATACATTCTTCTTCTTCTTTTTTTAATTTTATTATTATTATTTCTATTGGAACATAACTAGACATTAGAGAATCTTCTTGTATTGAAACTCAACCAAGACCAAACAAACGAACCAGAAAGACGTTCGGTCGCAGCCTCTGGAAACCAGCCTCACATTCTACCGGGCAGGATTTCAGCTTTTTTGTTCGTAATGCCGAGCTGTTGCTTTGAAGAGAGGTTTTCCAAACATGCTCTAGTTCTAGAGAGGAAAACGGACGAATGTAGAGAATGTCTATTTAAAAAAATATATAGAGAATGGATTCCCGGAAAGACACATCTAAGGACTGGCAATGGTTTCCAGTCCCTTTTCAAACCACTAACCTTTCATGGAAAACAGCCAGAGCCGCTGTCGGTGCGGATTTATATTGATAATACATGCGGATTCATACCGCATGCAAGTTTATTATGCATGCGGATTTATACCGCATGCAAGTTTATTATGCATGTGGATTTATAACATATGCGTTTCTTATTGGACAGGTACCTAAATGTCTCTGTCTGCAGCCCTCAAGTGACAGGTGCACAGCAAGTTTAACAGCTGAGTTGCTTTTATGTCGACGAGAGTGACTGTTTTTTGGGAATGGCACCCATAGCATCGCCCTGATGGCTTCCTGTCACACTGTGCTACACACCACGAACGAAACTGCAATCCTCTTGCTGTGGCCCTGTGGCTCTGCCGCTCCCCTCAGCTACAAAACTGTGACTCTTTGTCCTGACACCCGATCGCCAGTCCTCTCACTTAGAACTTGAGTGTTTGCCATTTACACACACCATTCTGCCCTTGTGCGCACAGACACAGACGATATTCTGAATCATGTGACAAACCGAATGGCTGCAGCAGCCAATAATGTAATAACTGGCAATGACGTCATAATTTTTCAATTCTTAAATGTGATAAAAGTTGATAATATATTGCTTGAATAAACTTTCTGAATCAGAAACATAACTTTTTGTGTATAATGTAACAATGTATTACTTTATTTGCTTGTACAGCAGCATTTAATAACTATTGTTTTTAAATATTAATATTACCTAATAATTTATATTATAATAACATATTATGCTGTTTACAGTGATTACATTACTGACTGCTACACCAGGGTAGGAGCAAGAAACGTTAATCATGCATGCCACACAGCTAGCACTCCGCAAATGGAGTGCTAACTGCTAACAGCAGGAGGAATTACACCTACACCAGTCACGCTCGCCACATAGACAGTGCTCCGCAAAAGCTAACCGCTAACTGCTAACAGCAGGAAAAATTACACCTACACCAGTCACGCTCACCACATAGCGCTCCGCAAAAGCTAACTGCTAACTGCTAACAGCAGGAAAAATTACACCTACACCAGTCACGCTCACCACATAGCGCTCCGCAAAAGCTAACCGCTAACTGCTAACAGCAGGAAAAATTACACCTACACCAGTCACGCTCACCACATAGACAGTGCTCCGCAAAAGCTAACCGCTAACAGCAGGAGGAATTACACCTACACCAGTCACGCTCGCCACGTAGACAGTGCTCCGCAAAAGCTAACCGCTAACTGTTAACAGCGGGAGGAATTACACCTACACCTGTCACGCTCGCCATATAGACAGCACTCTGTAAAAGATAGCCGCTAACTGCTAACAGGAATTACACCCACACCAATCACACTCTCTACGCAGCTAGCACTTTGCAAACGCTAACTGCTAATGGAGGGGGGGGGGGAATTATACCTGCACCAATGACACTTGCCACATAGTAAACGCTCCACAAACACATAGCACTAACCGTGAGAGGAATTTTAGGCCTATTTACACCAATGGCACTCTCTCTACATCTAGGGTTCTGCAAACACAGTGCTAATCGCTAACTGTAGGGGGATTTAAACCTACCCCAACTCTACTCAGTACAACATAGCAGCACTCCACAAATGCTATCTACTAACAGCAGGCGGAATTATATCTATATCAAAACACTGCGGCCATTTTTTATACTTTTATTTTTCATTAGCTGTTCTGCAGTACCACCCCCAGGAAGCCCTATAAGAGTGTGAGGTTGAATAAACCACACAGTCAGTTTGCACATATTTTGGGGCATTTGTGGTGGGTGATTTCCCAACAGATTGCAGGTACTAGGCCTGTCTTTTTGGACATATACTTCCAAAATTTGCATATAGATTCCGTCTTTTTATTTATTTATTCATTCGTTTGTTTGTTTGTTTCCATAATATGCTTGCACTATATGTTCTTTGCTGCTGTATGCCACAGTATTTCCACCTAAGATGAAAAAAGTACATTTTACATAATTTTATCCATCCATCCATCCATCCATCTTCTACCGCTGTTCTGGGTCGGGTCGTGGGGGCAGCAGCCTAAGCAGCTATTTTATCTCAAAAATCTCCTTGAAATAGTTTCTTCTGTATTTTAAATACACTAATGACCAATTAGCACGGTCATGCCCCGCCTCTGCACATGACCCCCCCCCCGCACACTTCCCTCCTTCAGTCGCGACTTGCCGACTTTTGCCTGTGCTCCTGAGAGATGAAACACAGCAACTGGATGGCGCTCGCTGTCACTGCACGCTGCCACTGCGTGCTTCTGCTGCACAGCATCGCATTCAGCCACTGTCCGCTGGTTACCATTTAATTAAAGACAGGGGAGCCGTACTCTTCCTCTAATTGAAGCAGTTCCCGAACCGCTACCCACCCCCCCCACACACACACACTTTTCTGGCTCTTTTACTCCACAGAGCAGCTGCGTATTCACAGCAGAAATTATAATAGAAATATTAAATTAATAGCAATTAAGTAATTGTTGAAATTCATCCTGAAACTGGTGTTATATTCACACACGGAATCCTCTGGAGGCCTGTAATGGAGCCCACATTCCCATTTTCTGCCGGCAGAGCCCCCCCACCACCCCCCCACTTCCCCAGTGCCTGGAGCCTGTGGGGAAATCTCCCCCCAAACCTGACCTCAGCAAAAGAGTACAAGATCCGACACATTTAGATATTATTCCATCTTTCTTCAAAAGGCAGTAAGTAAACAAGTAAAGATCCATAAATCAGGAAATCAGCTTCAGGGAATCATCTGAGGTGAACCACACTAGCTACTGGGTCCAAGTCTTTAGCGGTACAGTGTGACGGATCGGGGCTCGGGGAGAGTGCTAGGACAGTGCTGCTTCACCGGACTGTGAAGTTGTCCGATTATCAAGCAATTTTCCACATGCTTCACTGTTTAAGTCATTAAAAAACCCAAAGCAAGGTGGCTAATGCAAGCTGTTCATAGCTCTCTACCTTCAGGATTTACACAAATCATACATGAATTGAACATGCAGATGCAACATGGCATTTTTGATATGAAATTTGTAAAATTAAAGGCTTTTGGAAAGGTTAAATTACAAGCTATAATACTTACCCTGTATATTAATATACATAAATTTATCCATTTGTATTATCCTTGACAGTATCACAGGAGGACTTTGCACTTATCCCGAGCAGCACCAGATAAGAGAACATTTTGGAAGGAATGCCAGTCCACCACAGGGCACCTCAATCATGTCATTTTAAGGACACCAGTCCATCTGAGTGCACATCTTTTAAAGTACTCCTGCATGACACGTGTACTGTATAACAAGCAAACCGCAACTGCACCATGCTAGGATTTGAACCCTTACCCTGAAGGTGTCAGGGAACAGTGTTAGGTACCGCACCACACCCACAGAAACACGCACAACAGCGTCTGTTTATTCATAGCGCATCTGTAACTATTAAACAGGTTTAAATCTTCTCCTTGTGCAGGTTTCGTCCTTCTTGCTGACCGGTCGTCACAGTAAATCTGACACGTGCTCACCCTCCCGTCCCAGCGCGACACACCCTCAGTAGAGCACCCCCTAGTGTCACACCTGAAGCACGGCATGCGTGAAAATCCTGCTACACACAATCTGCTGTGTCCCGGCGATGATGCCTGATCTCCCAGGAAGCAGCCTGGCATGTCCACACGGACCCATTCACACAGGGATCCTTCCGGGCTCTTCCGTCAGGACTCCTGAACAAGCTGCTGTCATCGCTAACCCTCTGAAAGCTAGCCTGCAGCATCTCGGATACATGCTCACCATATCAAAGGCCACTTCACTCAGGTGCTGCACGGCGATGACAGAGATCTGAGTTCCCTCCAAATTACACAGCTCGCTGGCTTCTAAACACTCCAAGCTCTGACAGGCATGTGGGACTGCATTCTCTTGCAATAACGGTCCCCTGGGTCTCTCACGTGGCACACGACGGCGTAGGTTCGAGATCAACGGGATCAGGAATCCCCCCGGAATGATATCAGCTGAGAACTCCTCTATCAAAATGACAGAGCTCCTGTGGGAGCTCTATTCTCCTGAGCATCATGAGGACCAGATCAGTACGGTGAGTCTACAGGACCGTAAGCCAGAATCCCTGATGACCTCATGGCCCTCACGGGCTCAGGTTAGGCTCTGCTTCTACTCCCCAGACATAAATCACTAGACATAAAGAGTGGTACTCACAGGTAGGAGGTCAGGGGGCTGAGCTCGCTGGGCACGGCGGACAGGCCCAGCTCGGAGCAATCCACAAGCAGGAGCATGCCGTCCTCTTCGCACTGGCAGGCCGCCGGGCAGGGCGGCCCCCGCGGCTGCAAGCTGTGCTGCCCGGATGCCATGGAGAGCTGGAACGCCAGGCACACGAACCACATGCTGCCTCTGTACAGCCCTGCTGCTCAGTCTCGGGTGAAGGGAGTGCGTGCGTGGGTGTGTGTGTGTGTGACTTTCAGTTTGGGTCCCTCTCTCTCTCTCTCTCTCTCTCTCTTTATCTTTTCATCAGTTGGGTGCTCCCATGAGCCGAGCGCGTGTCTCTGTCAGTCAGGGGTCTCAAGAGTTCCTGTCTGCCGCTCCCTCCCTCTCTGCTTGGTCTGCCTCTTCCCCTCTTCATCCAGAGCCATTTACCTATTGTGGTGGGAAGCCACTGTGTCGAGCTGGGGGCGTGGCTACTACAGACCACGCCCCCCAGAGCAGGGGATGGGCTGATACATCACACAGAGGGTGGGAGGGGCCACCAGCCTCCTGCCCTGAAGGCTCCACCAAGAGAGGAGAATCATTATTTATAAAGAGATATGTGCTACCCAAATGTTGGGATTAATAAAAGCCAAAAACTATAGAAGTTCAAACTAACCAGAGAGAAGCCCTGGGTAGGAGGGCACCACCTCCATTACTCACCTGCCCCCATACAAATGAGGGCCACACAGCCAGCTTTCCCCTTTACACCTAATGCAGAGACAGCAGCATGGAGACTCAGCTTTAAGGCTGGTTTTGCCCAGTTTGCCCCTGTTTTATCTCCTGATTGTGTGCCGTGCCCTACACATTGGTGGCAATCATGTGCTGACGCTAAACGGCCGCGAATCAGGGAGTAATCAAGGCGGCCGCGGGGCCGTGCGTGCGCGCTCCCGCACTCACTGCGCATTAACGACGACTTAACGAAGGCAGCGCCAATCACTATGTTTCCATCCTTGCATAAATAAAATTTCATTAGCTGAGCCCGAATTAGGTTTCTTTAAAAACATTTTCTTTGGAAATGTTCTGTTTAGAGCAGGGCTTTGGAAAGTCACGTTTGTTTGGACTGAAACTTTGGAAACCCGACTGAGAATTTGATTTATTAAAGTTATGAAAGTCCCGCTGTCTGATTAGTGTAAATCTTGCTGCAAAGTGGACAAGACGTCTGATTTAATCTGTTTAATAATGCTAATACTTCTCAAAACATTTACCGTAATTAATACAGATGATGGGTGTCCAGGCAGAACTCGATAACCTACCGAGATATTTTAAGGATTGTTTGGGGAAGAATAATTGTATCTTACTGCGGTTTCGAGGCAATGATTAACTTAAATTAACTTTAAAACGTAACCTCATATGTTTACATTTTTCCAGAATCACGCCCCGACCCCTGTATAATTTATTGTGCAATGAGTAAGTGCACAATTCCCAATACAGATGCCCCAAAGTACATTAGGTATATCTAGCAGCTAGCAGATCACAAATGTGAATAAAACATAGTTAAACAAACATTTTTTTTAAATAATAGCATTAACATCTCGACTAATTAATGTTATAAAGCAAGTGTGGCAACGGTTTATGATTGAAATCACAGCCTCGATCGGCTCCCATGTAATAACTTTTTCCCAGTTATAAGACGTTTTACTACCTTCCTGACGAATATTGTGTGCATGCTGCAATCACATTGTTTTCACCATACTTCTAAACAGTAGGAGGATGATCAACAGCAGTATTAACGTTATAAAAGACAAATCATTTCCAAGTTGATTTAGATTGATTAAACAGAAAACCGTCCGAGTTTATTGTTTTATTATTATACGTTTTTTTTTATATAATTTTCATTAGGTGTAATCAGTTCAGGAGTGTTAATTGGTTATATTATTAAAGTGAGCAACTAGTTTTGCGTATCACCTGCTTAGAGTGAAAATATCTGTGATTTTAAGTGTAGATAATCGGTATTTTAAACAAAGGGCTTTGCTTGTCTCTTTGCCAAACCCCGCAGAAACTCACTTGGAGATATTGACAAAATGGAGTCATCGAGGCTCTGTACCTTCAGAAAACGATTTGCTAAATAAAAGAGGAGCCATATAAGGGCAAGTCCAGGCAGGCCAGCGTGGAAGCAGAGGGCACAGCCAGTGCTATCAAAGGCAGCACTTAAGTCTCAAAGCATAATTATTGCAGAATTTCCTGTGTTAGAGGATAATAATGCATCACTTACAGCTCGGGTTGAGACGGTCCCTTTGCTGTGGTCAGGGCACAATCCCGGCTGAGAATGTTCAAATGCATGTAGGGCTCTCAATATGTCTACATGCAAGGCTACTGGTTCTTTTGGTGATTTTGGAGAGATTACCCCCTTTAACTCAGATTAAAACTGCGTTAATTAACGCAGGTTCACGGTTAATATGTACACGACGATCTTATTGATTTATTTAGTAAAGATGTGAATATAGTGAAGGTTTGTGATTTGTGTGTATCCGCTAATACTGAGAGTAGCTGACACGAATATTTTTGTTGACGTGCTTAGATGTGGTTCCAAAAATAAAATGAAGTTGGCTTTTATTATTGTCTAAAACCAGACTAAAAGCGGCGATACGGGGCTTTTCTGCAACTCACATTACTGCCTGCTGATGCAAACTGGAATATGAGCTATTGTTTTTTATATGAACTGGATTTTAGAGTCATGGGAATGTGGAATTAAATCACACCGTGTAACTGTTTCAGGAGCCCTCATATAAAAATTAAAATATGATTTCGACGGTTCATTAATGACAGTATAGCAGACGTTTGACGCAAGCTAAGTAAAATAACCTAAACGTCAGGGTTTCATCATAAAAATCATTATTATCTCCTCGTCAATGAGTATTGTTTATTTTTTACTGTTAGATTACCCTATATGGGAAAGCTAAAGAATATTTAACCCAGAGCTATCCAAGCAAACAATTTTTGGTTCGGCGAACGTTCCCCGAATGTTCGCGGACCGGTGCGGGAACGTTCCCCAGATTACTCAATAGAACATTCCGCATACGTAATTCAGGAAAGTTTTCTTAACGTTCCCGGAATGTTCGTTTTTGAGAAACTGTACGGTTCGCGGAACGTTCTC
>JAODKN010000039.1:12469677-12480140 GCA_026774425.1 Petrocephalus zakoni | reverse complement strand
TAACCTCAAGGGAACGTTCACAGAACGTTCGTAAAAGAATACAAAAACGTAACCTTAAAGGAGCCTTCAGGAAACGTCCCCTAAAGGTTCCACATAATGTGACCTTCAGAGAACCTTTAGGGAACGTTTCCAGAACGTTCAGTGTTTGCTGGGTTTGTCTAAGCATCACTTAAAATGCTAGCAAACAAATAGCTAGCAAACAATCAGAAGATGGTAGCTAGCTAGCTGGTTAGCAGAGCATGCTGCTTCAGCATCTCCTCAATCAGGAATGTGTTTATTAAATATTTAGTGTAGGGACTGTGTGTGGCTAGTAGGGGGCCCCAGACCTCTGGGACCCCATGAAAATGCTCTGTTTGTGTGTAGAATTGTAGAATTCATGCTGGTACTGATGCTCCTTATCATACCCACACTACAGACTTTTTTGTTTTCCCGGGAAAGACAATCTTGTTTTAGACGTTTCCATAATGATCACTGGCTTTGAGTTGGACGATTGTCTTTTCATAACATCATAACACTCACACATCATTACAGAAGAAATCAGTGCCAGTTAACCCATTATGCAACATCGGTGGCCAACTAGGGCATCATCTTCTGAGCAGTGCCGACTTAGCAAGCCAGTGTCACTCTGTCTCAGACAGGGGGCGCCAGCAGTGCCTAAGGAACCACATGGCCTTCATCCGGTACTGGGAGAATACAGATGGACACAGGTAATTCGCGGCCGGCAGGCTCTTCAGCTAAGCAGCTGTATTTTCTAAATGACATGTTACTGCTTAGCCAGACCGTGGATCTCCTGGGACTGGATATGCTTCGTCATGCTTGATATGCAGGGTTAAGAGAACGAGACCCTTCGAACGATCATTTAGATGTTTATGACATGAAAAGGTGCCTTCATGGTTGCCAACTCTCCCGCATCTGGCGTTACACTCACATATTCAGACTCTCACGCTCACACAAGAAGTCTTACGGCAAATCTCTATTATTCCATTATAAATACAAAAATAGCTACCTCAAAAGCGCAGGGGTAGTTTGCAAACCCAGCAGACTATTTACAAGGTAATAAAACTGTTTCATACATGTACATGTGTGGCCAGTATTGAATTAAAAATCTCACTCCAGCCAGCTCACCACAGTTGGCAACCCTGTGCCTTGTGTAGGGCAGGTGAATCTTGGCAGGTACAAGACAGCTCCCTGTGCTGTTACACAGATGTACTGGGTCACAGATAATGATAAGATAAGATAACTCTTTATTGTCATTGCACAGCCATACAACAGTACAACGAAATTAGGATGCTGTCCCATGTCGGTACTAATCCCAACACAACTGTGTGAAAATATAGTGTGAAAAATAAATAAATATGAATTCGTCGTCAAGGGGCTATGGATGGGCTCCCACATGCACCTGGCCTGTCAGATGGCAGGATAAGTTTCCAAAAATAAATAAATACCTAAATACTGTATGTATACATATATACTGTATACTTTATAAAAAGTAAATAACTAAAAAGCTCACACTGAGGTTAATTCATTTCATGTTCTTGTTAAAACTACACTCACAGGCCACTTTATTAGGTAAACCTTGCTAGTACCGGGTTGGACCCCCTTTTGCCTTCAGAACTGCCTTAATCCTTCGTGGCATAGATTCAACAAGGTACTGGCAACATTCCTCAGAGATATTGGTCCATATTGCACCAACAACCATGCCACATTCAAAGTCACTTAAATCTTTCTTCCCCATTCTGAAGCTCGGTTTGAACTGCAGCGGTTCGTCTTGACCATGTCAACATGCCTAAATGCATTGAGTTGCCACCATGTGATTGGCTGATCGGTAATTTGCGTCAAGGAGTAGTTGGACAGGTGTGCCTAATAAAGTGGCCAGTGAGTGTAGTTTAACATTTGACAGTGAATGAAACGGGTCGAATACTTGACTGCCATTAACATTAACTTGGAGGTGGGCGGAGACTCGCGTTCCTGACTGACTAGCATACAATTACAGGCTATTGAGTGCAAATCTGAATAAAACTTGTAAAATGGACGTTATGTGGTAAAATGAACAGTCAGCTCATCTGACAGGTAAGCCGAGTTTGGTTTCATCGCTTGCTTAAGATTAAAACACAGGCCGTATACAGTTTGTATTATATCTGTATATATAGTGTTATATGCATGCAGCATTATTTGTGCAAACTAAAATTACAACATACGACTTCACGTTTGTTGTTCTGTCCGTGGCTCTGACATATTTGCTTTGCTATTGGGTACCTGTTAGTGGCTGTTTTATTAGTGGGGGCTGGATGGAAGGTTCCTTACTGATGACCGGGTTCTCTGCCTCACCTAGAACTGCCAGCTGACTTTCAGAAAGCTAGTCTGGGCGAAGTCTAGCTGTCGATTCCTCCAGAGTCAAGCGTGAACAAACTTCTCCTGCCAGACTCTTTACAGATTGAAAGAGCTGCAGTATAACTGTTGAGTAGCCTCGATGTATTAAGTTTATGTCTTAAAATTTTAATATTCCTTCTTCATAATATAATAATACTGGAGTGAAGATGCATATATTTAGTCCTGCATGGTTCCAAATAGGCATCAGTTTATCTTATAAAGCCACTTTCAAATAACTAAGTTAATGCATTTAAAATAAGCATTTATAAGCATTTCCAATTTTACAGGAATTGCTTGATCTATAATTAACCAAGTTATTTGCAAGTTACATAAATTATTTGCATTACTTATAACATTACTTGTAATTTTACCAGTGCTTTTACTGTTATAAAACCTTAATATTTATTTGGAAAAAGCAATTCCAATCCTCCAAGACTTGTTTATATCCCATTTTTGTTTTGTTGTTTTTATTTTTTTATTATTGATTTTGTATTTGAGTTATTCTATTAACAGTTCAGTACAGTTCATTTTGTGTTTCCTTCTTTTATTAAATGAAAGAAGGCAATAACAGCTCCCTAAATAAAACACATACAGGAAATTTTATAATACAAAACAGAAAGCACATGCAGGTCCCGGTCGCGTTGAATGGACAGTCTGTGGAGCAGGCTTCCTCCATCGTTAGGCCAGAGTGCATCTCCTTCATTAAAAATTAACATTCCAGCACGAGTCCTGGTCTCAGAGGGACGATTGTTGCCAACCGACCCGAAAAAGCGGCACATTGGATCCTTCTGGAAGCAAACTGGTCTCTCACGTCTGGATTAGACTGGTCCCTCTCTGTCGGTTATGCGGGCATCTAGAACATTCTTAGGCCCCGAGGCTTTGGGTCAGAGCTGGCAAACGGGTGCCATGGAACTTCCTCTGAGAATTTCAGCTAATACTAGGATAAGAACTATATTGATTTCCACGAGGGGAAATTTGTTTGTCCAGTAGCACAGTAAGAAACACAACAGAGGATAACTTCACTAGAAATAAACACAATAGAGGATAATGTAAGTAAATATGTTAAAGAAAAAAAGAGAACTGTGCAAAACATTGTAGCTCTATGATAAATACAGTGCTAAGTGGTGCCATTAGAGCAGGCTACGACAGTCTTGTATAGTCGCATGACAGTGAGGAGTATGGAGCATCTGTAATGCTCACTTTTGCTTTTGGCCGAGATGACATTTCTGCGATATCTGTGTTGAGGGGCTGGTCTTTATTGTCCATTATGGATAGCAGTATGGACCTCAGGCTTCTCTCGACTGCTGCCTTAGCTGTGTCCGTACAGTATGTAGCCTATTTCTGACGGGCTTTCAAAGCTTTGCCTCAAGAGACCATTGAGCTGAATTTGAAGGAACGTGTCTGGCCTCTCGTTGGGCCTCAGGACAGTACAGATGGGTCACTGAGTGATGTAGGTGTTGACGGAACAGTTTAGGCCTGAAACGGGGACAGAAAAGTGTTTTTTATCCTCAGGGGGGAGTTGGGATGGGCCACACTCTGCAACAAAGGTGAGCCTGAGCGCGGTGAGCGCCGCACGGCATCACCGGGCACCTGTTCTGGAGCGACTGGCCCCCCGGGGGATTGGCTTCCCAGGCTCAACGTGGCGAAGCAGCTCGGATGAAAAGGTTCCCCTTGAAAAGGCTGAGATCAAAGCGGCGGCCGCGCCCCACTCCGGCGCAACGCACCTCCACCCCACCCAATCCGAGCCGCGGACTCCGTCCAGCGCGCAGTGGTCTTTAAGGCACAAAGGGTGACGTGGGCGCCTGGCTCTCGGCTGACTCACTGTCTCAGACCAGCAGACAGATGGAGGACAAAGGCGCACAGACACGGAACAATGGCTAGGGGGGGTCCTTCAAGGTTTGGCCGTCCTTTCCGAGTGCCTGCTTAAGACATATTGGGGATTTCATTTGGGCGAGACCACCCAAAAAGCAGACAAAGGCTCGCTGTCCTCCCGGTCATTGTGGGACTCAGCCTTTCCGAGTTTTCCAGACCGCCACGTGGAAAGGGTGACTTCACGGGGGGGTGTGCAAAGGACTTTCCAGCACAATGCAGCTCCAGATCTTGTGGCAATGTTTTTGCCCCCCCCCCCCAAACCACCAACACCCCGAATCTGATGTGTCTTGCGGTATGAAATATGGTTCACAATAGCTAGCGCATTGGGGATTGGTTCACCTGCAGGGTGGGAAGGGGGGCTGGTTGAGAAAGTGCTCCTTTTCAGATTTATTTCCATGGTAGCCTAGGGCCCCCCAATTATGTAGATAAAAGTAGGGAAATGGGACAGCTGGAAATGAAAGAGCTGGAACGCCGGCTACCTTAAGTCTGATTCCTGTTTCTGCTCCACACATGATTTCGGGATCGGTCCCAGTTTTCCACTGAGGAATACTGAATTAACTAAAACACAAATTCTTTTTGGTTTTCCACGTAATTCCCACTGTACTGAACACTAATTTAAGGTGAACTGTCCCCTTGAACTTATCCGAAGCATACATCAGCAGTGTTCGCCACCATTCTCCCCGCACATTTGCATTTGGCCCCAGAGGTTTGGGGGGCCCCCTGTTGACCACAAACAGTCACTACACTAAATATTAAATAAACGCATTCCTTATTTAGGAGATGCTGAAGCAGCATGTTCTGCTAAGCAACTAGCTAGATATGATCTCCTGACTCTACATGCTAGCTATTTATTCAGTTTGTGAAACACCTGGGGGGGGGGGGTAAAGTGACCATTTGAGTGGAGCCCCTAGAAACAACAAAATCGCCCCTGCATGCAGGTCTTGTTACGATGTCACGTCTCGCACAGTGAGCCGTGGACCTGTGACTCAATCACATCTGAAAGGTGGTGCTTGGGTGGGAATGTAAACGCGGAGGGATGATACATGACCATCTCCATTCAGGGTTAGGCGAGCGAAACCTGCCCCTAAACAATTACGCTTCAGGGGCGGCTGGAATACGACCGAGGCCGCAGAGACCTCTGCTCAGAGGTTACACCAAAGCAGCCACCACTTTACCGGCAAAACCGCAGCCAGTGGCACTGAAACCCGATCTCACGCTCGGCTTTTCACGGCCAGCCACCGTGTCTCCTACTGATTTGTTTTCCAGAGGGCTTTGGCACCAATAGACCACCAACACACTCCATGTAAACCTAGATCTGCAAGCTTTCTTGTCTTTTGTTGAGTTATTTGAAATGTTTTCCTAATTATATGGAGTATGACTACGTGTAGCGGTGGTCGCTGGTGAGATCGTCGGGAGAAAATGTGTTTCCCTGACAGTTAAACGGCTGGACCTCCAGTGCCTCAGCCCATCGCTATGGTCCTTAAACTGAAATTCCCTTCCGTTTTCCTAGATGTCTTGGTTGAGCCCCATCTTCCTTTGAAACCATCAGGCCCTCAGCTGACTATACACACAGCAGTGTGAATCATTGCTTGTTCGCATGAGTTCGGGAGTGGTTGCATGTTGCATGTTTTCCCCTGTCATATGGGATTCCTCCTGCAGTGCAAAAATGTAATCGCTATCTCTGAGGTACCCATTGTGTGTGCATTTGTCTGTCTATCTGTGTGCTGTCTGTCTATCCGTCTATAACCTGTGCATGTGTGTGTGCATGTCCATGTGTGCAGTGCACGTGTGTGTGTGTGTCTGTCTGTCTGTCTGTGTGCTGCATGCGTGAGTCTGTCTGTCTTTGTGCTGCATGCGTGAGTCCGTCTACCTGTCTGTCTGTGCATGTGCACATGTGTGTATGTGTGTGCATGTATGTGTGTGTTTGTCTGTGCATGTGTACGTATGCATGGGCATGTATGTGTGTCTGTCTGGGCATGTATACGTGTGCGTGTGTTAGAGTCTGTCTGTGCATATGTACGTGTGTGTGTGTGTCTGTGCATGTGTCTGTATCTGTCTGTGCATGTGTACTTGTGTCTGTATGTGTCTGTCTGTGCATGTGTGCATGTAAGTGTGTGTGTCTGCCTGTGGGTGTGTGAGTGTCTGCATGTGTACGTGTGCATCTGTCTGTGCATGTGTACATGTGCGTGTAACTGTGTGCGTCTGTCTGTGCACATGTGCACGTGGGAGTGTCTGTGCATGTGTACATGTGTGTGTCTGTGCATGTGTACGTGTGCATCTGTCTGTGCGTGTGTGAGTGTCTGTGCATGTGTACATGTGCGTGTAAGTGTGTGCGTCTGTCTGTGCATGTGTACTTGTACGTATATGTGTGTGTGCTTGTCCTGTGATGGACTGCCTTATGCCATGTGCTTCCCCAAGTGCCCTGCAAACTTGACCAGGAAGATGGATGCATGGATGTGTGTATGTGTGTGTGTGGGATGCTTCTATGCTTTTGTCTACTATTACTTATTTCCACTTACTATACAGGAATGACTGGTTGGAGCGGGGGGTGCCCCGGTTATCACTGCTGCTCTATGCTTTTGGAACCACAGTTATAGTCTCCACCATGGCTCTGTGTGTGGGGTTAGCATGATCTCCCTGGGTTTTCTCCACATACTCTAGTTTCCCCCCATAATACAAAAACATTCTGAAGTGGAATGGTGTTACCAAATTGCCCTGGTGTGCCTGTGTGAGTCGATGGTGTGTGCCCTGTGATGGTTAGCACGCCATCCTGGGTTGTTCCCTGCCATGCACCTGTAGTCTCCTGGGCAGGCTCCGGACTCCCTGTGACCCTGAATAGGATAAACGGATACAGAAAATGAATGGATGAATGGCATTATGAGATTCTCTGTCCAAGACTGATACTGAAGTCTGCCAAAAATAGCAAAATTAATAATATAGCTAATAAATGACATAAAGCTATTTAAATATGAAAAACATAATCTCCATCTGTCATAAAATCATTAAGAGTAGGAGTATGTTGGGTACCTCATACTCGCCGTGGTCCGGAAGAATCTAACCAACCTTAGATAATAAGGTAAACAATAGCCCCATCTACTGGTGTCTTTGAAAATAACATGAACAAAATGCGTCTAACCGTAGATAATACGGTGAGTAATAGCTTTATCTAGCGGGGTCTTTAAAATTACAAGAACAAAGGTGGATTTTTTGGAAAAGAAGCTTTCTGCTCTGGTCTGGATGCAGCAAGGCAGAAGTAAAGGAGACCACGTGATTGACGTTGATTATGATTCTCCCTGGTCATGCTACAGCTGTACAGCTGTCACTCCCTGCAAGGAAGAAATTTTGTTTGTGAGTGTCCACTGTCACTCCAGTGTGTCCTCTCTCTCCAGGATGACCCTTCTCTATCCTGACTGTCTGTCCAGGGTGTCCCCTGCACCCTGTCTTGTGGTTTTTGTTCTGTTAGTTCTGTTTTGTTAGTGTTCTGGTACAATTAAGATACCACTCTATATTTTAAAAGAAACCTGGTAGTTTTGGGACTGCAGGCAGAAGGCTACACCTAGTGGCTGGTTGCTTCCAAGCTCTAAGTTTCTAAGACAGTAGTACACAGGAAAAAGGTGAAGCATGAGATACTGGCAATAACCAAAAAACCAGGTAGAGGGCAGAAGCAACTTTCTAATGCCAGAGATAACCATCAACTTTTCTGGCAGTGCCTTATATATTAGAGGATGACCTCAAGTGACCTGGAATGGAAAACATTAAGTGGTGTAAAGTTCACTGCTAGGACAATTCATAATAGGCTTCTAGAAGCAGGACTGGAAACCCATAAAGTAAGGAGGAAGCCCTTCATCAATGAGAAGCGGGGAAGAGCCTGGCTGGAGTTTTCAACAAAATGTTTGATGTCAAGGCACCTGACTGTGTGATTGGGGTGTGAACGCACCATGCCCCACGAACACCATCTGGTGCAAGGAGAAGATGCAAATTCCACACACATGCGGAGCGGGATTCGAGGTACCCACCACCGTGTTGCCCTCTTCCAGGAAATACGACAGCAGATTATGCTAATGGACTTACTTTACAGTATGCAAAGCATCAGCTCCGATGACAGAGGTACTGTTTCTAGAGCTAACAAAAGCTGATGGGAAGGGGGAGGGCATGGTGCTCCCATGGGTGTCTGCAGTTCTCATTGAGGTCTATAGTCCCTTGGATGTCACTGGCTCCTATTGAGGTCTATAGTCCCCTGGATGTCTGCAGCTCCCATTGAGGTCTATAGTTCCCAGGAGGCCTGTAGCTCACATTGAGGTCTATAGTTCCCTGGATGTCTGCAGCTCCCACTGAGTTCTATAGTTCCCTAGAGGTCTATAGTTTCCCTTGAGGTCTAAAGTCCCCTGAAAGTCTGCAGCTACCATCAAGTTACCTAACTGATAATTTTACACCATCCACTACAGGGCTGCTATAGCTCAGGAACAAGTTTTGTGATACAAGCACAAACTGTATGGGTTAATATCCCAGAAAAGGTGCATAAAATGTGACCATTCTCTATATTTTAAGTTGCTTTTGTTAAAAGCATCCAATAGATGAATGATACTGGGGAGCTTTTGCTGGTGACGGACAAAATGAGGCTTCATAAACCACTTTCTGTATTTTCTGAGCCCATTAGATGGTGGTCTTGGTTTACTTTGAGGCATACTTTGAACAGAGAGCGCCATGTAGTGTGGTCAGAAAATACAGCAAATGGGTCATGTTGCACTGCTTTGTCCATCATTAGTCTTTGTTGGACGGTAGATTCATTCTGTACCAACTTACTCCACAGTGGCCGACATTGATCTAAGGCCTTGTTCGCGTTAATCCATGTAGAATAACTGGCCACATAAGGTCTTCAGGGAATTCCTTTGAGAATGACTTTTCAGACCCTTAATGAAGTTGTGTTGTGCAAACTTGACTCTTGCTGATTTGCTGATACCACATTTAATTACCTTGGACAGCATTAAGAATGAAAGGTGGTCAATCCTGGTATTAGTTTATGTTTTCTCTCTCAGGATCTCTGTAATGATGCAAACAAAAGGATCTGGGCAAACTCAGTGTTGAAATGCTGAAAAACAGACCAAGCTGCATCACTTTCCTATGGCGTCGTGCTCAATGTTTCATTCGGAATGCCATCACCTCAAGCATCTGGCGTTGGGTATCTTATCAGCAGGACAGCAAACAATGAGGTCATTCAACATAAAGATTGCAGATATATATATACTGTGCAAATTTACAGGAGAGCACCAATTAAATTTCTTTTTGGTCTTAAGCAATATTGTGATATTTCATGTCAGCATGTATGGAAATTGCAACTTCAAGGATTTCTGAAGACTTCATTCCTGGAGCTCAAGTTGGCCTAGGCTATGCACCATCCATAATGTGACCCTCAGAAAATTAGGAGGTGTAAAGTTACATGTAATGTTGCAGCCTAGCCATAGTACTCGTTTTTCTAACCAATGATTTGCCAGGAGTTCAAGAAAAAGCTTCCATCTCAGGAATACTCTCCCAAGGCATCTCTCACATTGTGGAACTGTGGTAATCAAACACTATCCCAAACCTGGCCCTGTTCTTATTGTAGGACTTGTCAGGGTGTTGCTGTAAGGCATGGAATACTCTTACACATCACATCTGAGGGAGGTACTTCTGGACTGAGAAGGATTGGTCTCACATCAGGGCTGGGAGAGAAAGACTTGTCTCACATATGGACTGAGAGAGACTGCACTTCTGGGCCGGGAAAGACTGGTCTTATGTCTGGGCTGGGAGAGGCTGGTCTCACATTTGGGCTTGGAGAAACAAAACAATCTCACATCTGGGTTGGGAGGGACAGGTCTTACACAGTAGCTTTACAGTGAGAGAGAGAGAGAGAAAAATTCACTGATTTCATTTGTTCCTTAAATGTCTCAGGCAAATATATACCTACATAAATGATATGCAAAAAAAACTAACCAGATCTCCAGGACAGTGACGTACAACATGTAAAACAGCAAAGCAATGAACAAATATAGGCAACAGTGCATGACTGTTCATGAACTGTAAATGATTTATAACTCTCTGACAACACATGCTACACTTAATATAACTGGCTCTCTGTCAGCTTATACAGACACAGAAACACGCAGACATACAGATGAAGTCGCTTCAATTTTCCCCAACCTGCCGGTTGCCTTTCGGCTGACAGCCGAAAGCCAGCCAGTTCC
>JAODKN010000039.1:12400528-12416270 GCA_026774425.1 Petrocephalus zakoni | reverse complement strand
CCCCCCCCCCCCCCCCCCCCCCCCCCCCCCCCCCCCCCCCCCCCCCCCCCCCCCCCCCCCCCCCCCCCCCCGAAAACCGACCCCACCAGCAGATGGTCACTTAATGCACTTCAACACCTCCAGGTCTCCTTTGCCGTATTTTTCGTTTCGTGATGTGCCAGATGTTTTCAGTGGGTGATGGGTCTGGATTGTAGGCAGGCCTGTCTAAGCACACGGACTCTTCTGTTATGGAACCATGTTAAAAATGGGCTTATATGATGTGCAAATCATTGTATGCTATTTTATTTTACATTTTACACAGCATCCCTCTTTTCCTGGAAATGGGCTTGTATGTGCTGTTATATTTAAAAAGCGCCAGTCTAATTGCAGCCAGTTTCTCATGTAAGCAAATACTGATTATTGGTTTCGGTAGCGGCATAACTTTTGGTTGAGCATTAGGGTGTTGCGGTCTCTACTCATATAAGAGGGTCCAGGGGGTTGTATTTGCTGGTTTTGATTATTCGGGGGGATGGGGGGGGGGGTTACAACATTGGGTATTGGTAATAATACACAAACATTTTTCTGTTAAAAATCTATTGTTAAAATAAAACAATAGATTCTCCTCATAATAATGTGTGTCTAGTAGTGTGATTGACATTTTGAATACATAAGTAATTTAAGCTGTTAAATGTCTTCCATCCCCCTGCTAACCTGTGCTCACTGAATAATGGTAAGTAATTTACTCTCTGTTGTTTTTAAACAAAACTGCGGGAACATACAGTCAGTACGGATCATATGGAAAATCATTTATAGCTTTGGTAACATGGTAGTGAACCTAATACATTCGGGAGTGGCCTGAGCTGGGATTACTGCCTTATCTGCCCTATAAGACCGGGTCCTGTTTCGTTAGGCTGCCAGATCCTGACGTCCAAGCCTACACCATTGTAACCTTTCCCAAAACCTAAAATCTGTCATGTTGGATAGTGTGTTTGACTGGTGCTCGAGCCTGAACAGGTTCTGTTCCCTCTTCATGGTTTCGGTAACTCCGACCCCATTGCTGTACCGTCCTTGTGGCACCTAAATCTGTTCTCCATTCCACATAAGTCACAGCTTACAGACAGGGGTGGTTTTGTCGGTATCGAACATTGAGTTTCTGAAAATCCTCACACTGGACAAAGTTTTACAAAACCGCCCGTTTTCAGTTTTTAACAAAAAAACCCATGTTTGTGTAGACAAGGCCTAAGACACTAAAAAAGTGACCCCAGTCTCCTCCATTGTAGTGACTGTTTGTGGCCAATACCAAAGCTTGACTGGCGGTAAATGCTGCCACTGCTTATGGTACTTATTGAAGTGACTTACACAGTCATCGCCATGAATGAACATGACAGCACATAGGTCAGAACAGGCGCACAACGTCTAGCCAGAGCCGCCTCTATACACATGGCCTTGGCTGGGCAGTAGCAAAATTGCAGAGTGTTATTTTTCCTGCAGGCTGTGGTCTGCAGACGCTCAAGAAGAAGAAGCAGGAGACGAGCCAAGCCAATGGTTCTGATGGCAAACCGAAAAGGTCAAAGGTCAAGAAGAACGTGGCACCCCCCGGTGGGGAGGAGAGCCCAACCTCTATAAGTAAGGAGCCCGTCAAGGATCAAGCATTTTTATTTATTGTGCAGGCAGAATACAGAAGTATAACAAAATTTGGTTGCAGCTTCCACAAATAGCATGCATACATTATACAAACAAATACTTGCATGCATAATACAACAATGAAGCATAGTTATGAGATATACATGTGCTAAATTAGTAACGAACTTAGTGGGAACAGAAGACAATGGGAATGATCAAGGCAAGAAACAGTTGGTGTTTTTTATTATTTTTGGATGTGGTGGACCTTGGCTTTGTGTTGCTGATGGAATTTGGCCTTCAGGGGAAAATAGTTGGGGGCCCATAGTTTAAAGTGACCAGAGCCCCATGCTCTTTGGGCTATGAGCCACTTAGGAAGTACATTATTTCACAGGGAAGGAGGGGAGGGTGTTAAGACCATGTAATGTATAGGACATTTTATCAAAATGCACATATGGACAGAGATGGGGGTGGATGTTCTTTCTGCGGCTCTGCCCATGAAAATCATTTCAGCGCCCCTTGTTGTAGTAACTATTTGAGGCCAACAGGGGGCCCCAAACCTTAGTGGCCTGTGCAGACAAGTGGTTTGAACAGTGGTAAACATCACACGCGGTTTGATAAACAGGTATTCTCCGTGCTTTATTCATCTCACACCGTACCTTTAAATAGATGAAAAGAAAGTGAAGAAAACAAAGACGGCAAAGGACAAGGAAGAGCCAACAGGGAAAGACGACAAAAAGAAGACAAAGCCTGCTACAAAGAAGAAAGAAGGTATGATCTTCTCACACTCCGTGCTCTGTAGTCTACAGGAGCCAAAGGATTAAGCAATACTCAAAGGTGCTTTCATCTCAGATGGTATCGTTAGTCCAGGAAGTGACCCTTGCATGCATTAACTTTGCATCCAAAACGTTGTTTCCAAAAAGGACCGTTCTTCCGCAGGCAATTAGTGGTTCATTTTCTTGAGTGGGCTGTGTAGGTAGTTTTTTCCAATATTTAGATCCAAAAACATGATGGTATGATGTAATATTCCTTCAAGCACAAACAGACATTATTTGGTAACAAGAAAAATAAGCCATAACAATTCTGCGGGAAAAGATGGCTGTATGGTCTAAATTAAGTGAAATCCCTTTGGTACACAACTCTTAAGGTCACTGTCTATATATTGTTACAACCTCCATTAAAACCGCTGTCTAGGGGAACTGGGAGGAAACATACTGGTACTACTGGTATGTGTGTAGGTGGAGTCGGAGAAGAATACTAGGCACAGACAGGTACTATTCACAAAAGATATGTATTACAAATATTCCATTTACAACTACAGTATGTACAGAGATCAGAAAGTAAAGAAGAGTAACTGTAAGTAGCTGTAACAAAACAACGTGCAAAAACTCCACAGTATCGCAGTATCTTTTTGCATCTCCTCCCCTGCTGTTATCTCGGATCTGAGCGTCTTTAAATCTGCTGCACCCAGCTAGTGGAGGAAGGGGCTCCGAAGCAGAAAATAAGTGGGGGTGGGGGGATGGTACAGAAAACACAAACCCCCCCCAATCACATACCTTCATGTAGCATACCTTCATTGTTCTAAATGTTATAGTTTTTCACTATCGACGACCAATGAACAAGGCATTAATTGTGGTTCTGCATACGATATGTTTGTGATCAATTAGCACCACTACATAGACTACATAGACTTTGGTGTTTTAATGCTATTTTGATACGTCCATTATCCTCCTGCAGTAGGACACCTCCAGCACCAGTGACACTGGTACTGTATTTACCTCCAGATTAAACGGTTCATCATACCTAGGAGCAGCAGGAACCTTGGCATGGCACAGCAGCAGCACTATATACTCGAAGGACTCCTGACACTCTAGTGTCCATGCAAATGCGCATGAAGGACTTAACAAGCTTGTCAGAGGAGTGACCATGGTCAAATGTTACAGGAGAAACAGCTGTAGCAGCTAGCCATTCAAAGGAAGCATCGTAGTTGTTGCCTTGTGGTAGGCGCAACAAAGCAGCCAATAGTCTTTACTTTGGCTTCTTCTGGCCGTACTAGACCTGTCAGGGTGACCAGCCTGTAATCATTACGTGCAGTAATCTCTGACTTTTCAGGGACCAGGATTAGAGTGGAGCATTTGAAGCAGGAAGACACAGTACTTTTTTGCATGTACTTTTATGCATCTCTGAAAACCTCACAATTGGATTAGCAGCTGGTTGTAGGTTGGAACTAGGTGGATTGAATAGTGATCATACAGTACCTGGACTGCACTGGGAATAGAACAATTAGCATGTTTGCTTAAGTATAGTAGTGGTCGAGTGTGTTCTCATTTCTGGTGGGACAGATAATATGCTCTTTGAATTTGTGGAGCTCATGGATAAGGTTAGCCTTACTGAAGTCGTCCAAAAGTTACTTGAGATTTTATTTCTATTGTATTAGCCTCACAGTTCAGCATGAGTATTCCTTTAGTAGCTGTGGCCTTGTCCACACATACACAGGCATTTATATAAAGTGTTTTGCCTCCTCCGTTAATAAAAATCTCCGTCCACATGAAAATGCTAACGTTATGAAGAGCATGCCAAACCAACAGGTAGCAATATAACTAATTATAAAACCAGTTAAGAACAGCTAATGTGAACAGTGAATACTCTGACGTTAAAGTAGATAATGGCGCGCATTATGACGGTACAAACCCAAACTACGTTATCTCTGTCTACACATGGATGTTGAAAAGGGAGTTCCTGAAAATCTTCACCCTGAAAATCTTAAAAAAGCTCCATTCTCAGTGACCTAAAATGCAGTTTGCGTGTGAAATTGCGTTAAAAATACCAGTGTACATGTGGACAAGGCCTGTATCATACTGTTTCTGTTTTCTGCAGCAGATCTAGGTGTATAAGATGGTAGGGTGTACTGACTTATTGTCATTGGTTCATAAATATGGACCTTTATTGTTTATTCAAATGTTTGTCTTTAATTAATTGGTTTAGTTTTCAAATTAATTGGTTTAGTTTTGTTGGGCTTTTGCTACAAATAATTAAAAATGTATTAAATGCACAAGATTTCAAATTTCTTCGCATTTTACAGACATTGGCCAGGGGTGTACTCAGTTTCTTTGTATATTGTAAATATGACATACAAATCTGCCTCTTCCATTCGGGTGCATATAACAATGTTGCAGAGCTTGTAATCAACCTCACAACCTCACAGCCTGGGTGGGAAGCTGATCCAGCGCCTGGTAAAAGCACAGGGACAAGGAGACATATGAGCCCGTATTGCCGTCTGCAAGGATAAGTACAGACAGTGAAGTTGCTCTCTAAACTCATTGATTTAGTCTAATATATTGGATGGCAGCTTCTAGCATCATCTAACAACTGCTCTTCCTGTAGCTTGAAAGGTCCTCCCAGTCTTTACCATTTTCCAGGCAGTAGGCGTGCATCAGAGATTCCGGCATTTGATAGATCCTCTCTAGAGCTCCTTTCGATTCAGACTCTACTCTGTAGACTCTATATCCTTGTGTTTGGTGTGCATAGATTGTCCATTCTCAAAACACTGTGTTTGGTGGCAGGCCAGGTTATTTTAGCCAGCCGCCGCTGCCATTTTCATTTTTCCTAGCCTGTCTGAATTCTGTGGATTGTTCTGTGGGATTTTTCATAGACTGAATTTTACTGTGCACTTTCATTTTAGGTTTTGCTAGATTACCCTTATTGGATAGGCTGCTTTGGACTGCTCTCCCAATGAACCAATTCCTTTTTTCCAGAACGATATATTATGCACTTCACCAACATCTGCTACACTAGTAATTTAAGACACCTTAATCTATATCTGATTTTTAAATTTATGTCCCTGTATGCATAGTTGCAAATAGGGACATATCATAAATAACTGGGAACCCTGATATGGCAATGATAGGTTTTATGGAATGCCATATAAACCACAAGACAATCTTTCTCAACACTTTTCCTCTTTCTCCGTACAGCAATAAATTGCTAACCTGTTCTGTCTTCAGCTAATTTTGGATCATGGCATGCGAAACAATGTGAATGGTCAGTAACTTTAATGTTACTTATTTATAGCAGTGGTGTTTGTCTTAACATAATTACATGTGCTTTGACAAATTATATCCTACGGCACTCGGCATGAACATAAGTTACACGTTTGTTTGCTTTGCATCTGGGCTTTAAAAACTTTGCAAGACCTAGCATTCTGAGCGACCATGGGTGAATCTCAAGACCATGCTTGTGGTCTTTGCAAACTTTGCAAAACAAACTTGGGTGGCAGTGAATCATGGGATTAGTCTTGTTTGGCAAGGATACAGCCTATGCATCCATGCAACTTTTTTTTTATCAGAGAATGCTCAGTTTTGACATTTTAACTGCACCGTAAGAACATAAAGTGCATTTAAAGAATATCTCAAAAAACATTTGTTAACAAAATTAAGAAGTAAACCAATCAACAAGTAAAATGAGCTTTGGAGTAGGCAGTAGTCCCAGACCACTATTTCTACAGTCCTAAACCAGTCTACGCATTCTTAGCTAAATTTTATCCGGATTCAAAAGGGAATGCTGAGGAGTAACAAAATTCCCTGCAGTACTAAACACCCTTTTGGAAGGTACACTTGTTGCACAAACACACAGATACCTTCGTGCTAGTCTGGCCATAAGTGGGAAACGTCTTTCATTGTTTCGCCACCAAAGCAGGGGCGTCCTTTTCTCCATAAATGACGGATTCTTCTGTATAGTTCTGAATTTCCACTGGAATCCTCTCCTCTGGTGTTAGTGATGCCCACATTGAAATGGATTCCCATGCAGCCTAGATTTCCAAGACATTTTTTTCTTCAGTGGTGACTTGAGTTCTTCTTTGTGTTCAGTTGAATTCATCACTGACTGTTGGAACAGGGTTGTCAACATGTGCTCAATTGTACGTAACGTTTCTTTGAGTTTGTCGTTATGGTTACCGCGGTTGCGGGAAGTGGCAATACGTAGTATTTCCTGTGTCGCATCATTGTCATACATGAACTGATGTTTGTTGAGCACATCAGATTTAATGCTGGGGTCAATTCAGTTTCATCTTCTTTGGGAACAAGAATGGCATCTTCGAGTAGCATTAGCATTAGCGAAGAAACTGCTACACAATATTCCTCAGTCAAAACAGCTGTCAACTCCAAATTCACAGACTCCAAAACAGAAATATCTTGCCAGGTACGAGTGGGGGCCTGCCTGTTATCTGCTAGTTTATGCCTTATGGCAGGTGTTTGTTCCAGGAAATGTTTCACCATCTTCTGCTTCGAGGCCCAGCAAGTCACACAATCGTGTGACTGAGAAATCAATAATCGCCATTAAATGGCGAATTCACTTCCTCTATGCAGTAGGCTAACTGGCACCCACCTAAATAAGGCAACATATTGAAGTTTTACATTAACCCGTGTAACCTAGCTACATTACAAATCTTTTAAATAGCCTGTGTTATTTAGGCCGAACAATATCATTTTGGCTTCATAACTAACAGTGGTGGATAGAGTATCTAGAGTAAATATAAAGATACCTTAATAGGAAAATGACTCTGATAAAAGTTAAGTCACCCATTAAAATTCCTGTTTGTCAAGTGAAAGTTGTTAATTTGTTAGTATTCAGTAGGAATGCACCAATACCATTTTTTACAAACCGATACGAGTATGAGTATTTTTTTTTGTGGACTTGCCGATACCGAGCACCGATACCGGTATTTCTTTGGGTCTAAATGAAAGTCCAATAAACTGGGGTGTAGGTTTTATTTTCTCCTTTGCAGATTATAATAAGCCTGTAATAAGGAAAAATATCAAATAATTTAACAGAAAGCAATTACAAACCAAAAATACACAGAATGTAAATAAAAGCAGATAAAAGAAATGAAATGTGCTGTTAACACAGCCAGCTTATCGAGCGCAGTAAAGTGAGTAAGAGCCTCTGTTATTTTTATGGCCTATGAATGTCTTTGGACATTTTTTCTCGCTTTTGCAAAGCTTCAGTTAAGGTTATTTGCTGCGGTCTTGCGCTAGCTTTAGCGAACTCTGTGTACTTGGCGCTATGGTGCATTTTCAGATGTTTAATCAAATTGCTGGTGTTGAACGATGTACTTTCCTTTCCGGCCCTCGACACCGTAGCAGCACAGATCTTACAATCTGCCTTACACCTGTCATCGTCTCTTATCTTAAAATATCCCCAAATCGCAGACATTGTTGACTGTTCTCAGTAAAAATCTACAGGTAGGCTTACAGCTATTTCACATTTCTTGTCGGCAGCATCTCCGAACTTCAGTTTCCGGCTCGTTGTCTCCCCCTAGACATTGAAGTCAGGTCGGACAACAAATCACATTCGCCAGCTGCGACCAGTTTGATATAGTGAGTGGTATTGGTGCGTGGTATCAGCACTTTATTTCCGATATGAGTACGGCTATTTTAACGAAGAATTGGACTGCTACCCGATACTGGTATCAGTATCGTTGCAACCCTAGTATTCAGTCTAACAACAAAGTTGCCAAGATAATACTTAAGTATAGTAATCAAGTACTATACATCACTGATTACCAATTAGGTAGCTGATAGCTTACCATAATAAGTTAATTCTCTGGCAGGCTAAGTTCAAACTGAGCAGTTAGCAGATATTTTCGCTTTTGCCAACTATGTGAAAATACACCCATGATGTGGCAGACAGCGAGAGCGCGGTCTGTATGGCTTTTCACACTGGCTGTATTCAGAGAACTCGTCTATGTACAGCAATGTTGAGATTGTGGCCAAAACAGTTTAAGCATTCTCCGAGCACAGCACGCAATCCATCAGCCAGGTTCTCTGCCATATGTCTCTCAGGGAAAAACCCTGTTTGGAGACATTCTGACTCAAGTCCCAAATTTTGGTTTTTGAAATGAGCTGTGATCGACATGTAAGGCTCCATATTCATGTTGGACCACATATCCATTGTTAACAAAAAGTAATCATCTTTACTTATGGCTGCTTCCACTTCATCACGAACTTTATTGTAGTAATTTGGGATAGCAGTTTTCGCAAAGTACTTGCAGCTTGGGACCTCATACTGATGGTCGAACGTGTTGAGCATGTCTTTGAATGAGGCTTTTTTAACTCTATGGAAACACCATTTCCTTTGAAATGTATTTCATGATGTTGTTCGTGGAGTCCTTCTATCTAGAACTCTCATGTTTATATTTTGTGTATTTCGCAAATGTTCCGACAATAGTTGGTTTTATTTGGTGCTGACTGGACTGCCCACCTGAAATATCTGGTGCTGAACCTAATGGTGGATTAGCCTTGCTGATCTTTGCGTATTCAGCTGGATGGTGAACTCTCAAGTGAGCGTATAGATTAATGGTGCTACCGTCTACTGTCGTTATGCCTTTTCGGCAAAAGCGACAAGTAACTTTGTCTAAATCTGCTGGCTCGCCTTTCTCATTTGGTTTAAAACTGCACTAGTACTTGTTTACTTCAGTGCGGGTGTAACGTGTGTTTGACGGTTATCGTTTCAAAGCGAGAGCTGATATTGTTAGTTAAGGCTGCCAATATCGCCAATATATCATCAACATATTGAGCAAGCCTAATGAATATATCCATCTTCTGAAACCGCTTACCTTCCGGGTCGCGGAGGGTTGCGGGAGGTTGCGGGGGGTCCTATCCCAGGATCTACAGGCATGAGGAGGGGAACAACCCAGGACAGGGGGCCAGCCCATCGCAGGGCACAGTCACACACCATTCACTCTCATGCACACTTATGGCCAATTTAGTAACTCCAATTAGCCTCAGCACGTTTTTGGACTATGGAGGGAAAACGGAGTACCCGGCGGAAACCCCATGATGACACAGGGAGAACATGCAAACTCCACACAAATGGAACCTGTGCTGCACCCCCATGCCACCCCCCTACTGAATATATCTTAAATGTAATTGAATTGGTCTGGGTTGGGGGCCCAATATGATATGCACCCATTGGGCCCAAAATCACCAGTGGCACTAATTGAGTGATCCTGTTCTATACAATATATACCAAAACAAAACGTAAGGGAACAAAGGTACTTACACGTTGAGTGTCAGATCCTCTCTGTGAAGGAAAGCGTCCTCCTCCATTAAATCAACGGATTCAGCAATGGATGCCTCGCTTTCTTCCCCTCGAATTGCTTTCCAAAACTATCCTCCGTGGTTCCTCAAGACTGGATATGTTCTTGGCCATGTTTCACTCACAAAAAAACAAAGCTCTAAAACTCACAAAAACACAACACTTACCACAATCTCCAAACACTCTTCAAACTTCAGCGCCCTCTGAAGAATGATGAGTCCCAGTCGGTGAAAACAATATCCAATCAGTACATCGCCTGCCATTTCGGATAGCTTCCTATTGGACGAAACAGCTGTCACGCAATCCTGGTGAAACATGATCATGGGCGAACGGTCCGTGAGTCACAAATGCTGTGTTAACAGGGAATCTGAGCAAATATGCTCAGCATATATTTAAAAAAAATGCTCACCGAAAGAAATACATTTCTTTACATGATTTATGCACAGAAGAGAGCAAACTTTCAAATGAGAGTAAGTTCGCAAATTTATTTGATGGAACAGAATGCTCCTTAATAGTCCTTCCCACGACCTTCTCTGTGAATCTGCTCTCCTGCCGAAGTCCCAGATGGGAGCATCTTTAAATTGGCCACACCATTTTCCATTGGGGCTAGACGTGACTAGCAGGGGCGGGGCTCTGATTCAGTCCGAGAGAGTAATGGACTCACTGACTATTGGGCATAGCCCACCTGTAGGGGAGAAAGTGAAGGGGGGGCGGGGGTGGGTGACAGAAATAACAAAAAGGATGGAGAAAAAGGGGAAAGACACAACACAAAAACGCGCAGTACATACAGCGCACGACAATATCCATATGGCGACCAGCCTTCCAGTATCTATCTGAACATGTTGAACTTTCTCCCTCCACAGTCAGCTCTGAAGATGAAAATGGTGTTGAGCATGAGAAGGACGACGCGCTGCAGAAGAAGACCAAGAAGAAGCCTTTGAAGGACAGCGCCCCCTCCAGTGCCAAGGACAAGAAGGGAAAGTGCAACGGTGAGCGTGCGTCTGACTCCAGAGGCTGAGACTCCGTCAGGTTTAGTGAGCGGAGCTATCCGATTAAAAAACGGAGCAAAACGTAGCGGACTGTAAAATCAATGCTATGGTTAATCCAAAACTATTGATTTGGTACATAAGAAAAACTAGGAAAGCTCCTGTCACGTGTTGGGTATGACATTTGTAATAGCTTTCATTCAGCTTAAATGCAAATAATATACACTAATATAAATATCACGGAAAGTCTTGGGACGTCAGTGCAAATATTGCAGATTTGTTGGGTTTTATAACAAAAACAAAAATCATATTAAAAACAAGTTATAGTTTAAAGTAAAACATTCATTTCAATTAGCAATACATTGAAATCCACATTATAGCTCTAAAAGAGCTGCTCTAAATTAAAAAGTCCATTGATAAGCAGCCTTATAAGGTGCTTTTTAAATTTTACTAACACCTTTGCAATGACATAAATCACCAGACTTTTGTGTTTAGTAACCCTTTGGGAGCCAGTGAGTACAACTGCAATTAATAGCGAAATGACAATAACAGAATTTAATGTGTCAGTTAAAAAAATTAAGACACTTAATAAAAAGTAAATGTATGTGTGGATGATATGTGCTGGTACTGACTATTTGCGCAGCATCCACAGACTCACTCTCCACCTCTGCAATCCTTATACGTCATTCTATTATTGTAAGTATTGTTGTGTATTCAAATAATTTCAGTATCTATGTATGTATGTTTTTTATCTTTTGTTATGAAACCAGTTAATTTTCAATCTTAAGTAAGCATCCCAAGACATCCCAAGACCCACATAATGTGTGCATGTATGCACACACACACGCACACACACACACACACACACCCCATGCTTTTACTGTGCCTTCCAATCTTTCCAATCTGTTTCTCTCATTGCTCAGAAGACAAAGGAAAACCACCGAAATCCAAGAAAAAAGACCCGGCAGCCATGTTTCTCGTAGATGAGGAGAAGCCCGATTTCAGCGCTAGAAAGAAAGGTGATTCCCAATGATTCTAAAATGAGGAGGCCCAGAGATGAAAGTTCTGATGAGATGAAAGTCAGTGTTCGATGGGTAGAACCATACAGCATAACTACGTTAATGACAGCGCCCCCTTCAGATGGTTTAATGGCCTCGATACTAGCCTGAGATGAAGATGGAGAACAAAGGTCTGTCTGTCGTCGGCAGCCAAATCGGAGAGTGATGACAGCGAACCTGAAACCAAACCCCGTAAAAGTGAGAAGAAAGATAAGGCCTTCCCTGGCTCCATGTTCCGGGCTGGAGGAGACAAGGAGAAGGATAAGGAGAAGGACAGAAAGTGCAAGAAGAAAGGTGAGGTCGCCCTCATGGCGTCTGTCCCCGGTGTCGTTATTTAGCCTTTGGAAACCACATGAGTGTGAACCGAGAACCGGTGCCCCTGGCAGATTATCTTCTTCTTCCAGGCCATAAAAAGACTGATGGGAGTGAAGATGAAGGCTCAGGAGTGACCACGAAGACGAAGAAGGGCAAGGGGAAGAAGAGCAAAAAGGTACGTCAAAGACAAACGGGCCCTTGGGGGTCTGTGATGGTTGATGACCCCTTATGGTGGTGATGATCCCACATGGCAGTGATGACCCCCTATGGAGGGACTCATACAAAAGCATAACCATATACTGAGAATGTGTTAGTTGCCCACTGACCAGGTCATATCCCTCTACATATCAGTTCATCTTGGAAACCAAAAAATTGTAGGGATGATCATCTTCTGTGCACAGAAGATAAATACTTAAGATAGGGTTTCTCAGCCTGGTCCTGGGGGATCCCCAGACTGGTCCATATTTTTGTTCCCTCACAACTTCCAACACACTGGTCTAAGACACCACCAACAATGTAGCTTTCATCACAAGGTTTAAAAAGTCCATACTCGATCCTGAGCAGGTGGAATACATTATCCTACCAAGAGTTATTGGGTATGCATAGCTAGTTCTGAGCAAGCATGGCAGATGGGTTGTGTCATTGTTTGTTTTTACTATAATAGTATGCTAGGACCCGTGTAAAGGGTCAGTGCTCTTATATCTAGTTCCTCCATTACATGGATTAGTAAAATGAAAGTTATGGACTATTTTGTCTAATGTAATGCTGCCTTCTAATTAATCTCCTTATCTAATTGAATTACTGCCATCTGCTGGCCTCTGCAATCTTCTCATGTTACTTTCTGCAGACCAAAGGAGGAGGAGGTGCACATTTTCGGGTGAAGTTGTTCAGATATCTGGGTTTTATGTGGTGAATGGGCTGTATTTGCAGTATAGCACTCCATGTTCTGCTCCATCCAGGAGGAAAGACCGCCGTCTCCCGTCATCGAGTTTGATGACCTGGAGGAGTTTGTGTTGCAGCCAGCTCCGCAGGGCATCACCGTCAAATGCAAGGTCACCCGGGATAAGAGAGGCATGGACCGTGGATTCTACCCCACTTATTACCTGCACCTGGACAATGAAAAGAAGGTGAGTGGACCAGAACGTTTCATGTGGCTGAAGGTGAAGAGACGGAACCCTTTCATCTGGCTGGAGGTGGAGAGATCAACTCCTTTCATCTGACTGAGGGTGAAATCTCCTGACCGCTTCATCTGGCCGAAGAAGTGGAAGGAGACAAGGAGGAAGAAGTCTTGGCTATTCCTACCATCAGCTTTTAAATAACATCCATCTTCAAACCCTAATCCTAACTCGGGTCATCTGTAGCCATTATTTGATTAATGAATATATTCTGTTTCTTCAGTATATATTAGATGGTCTTGTGCAAAAGTGATTTGCTTTTGATATTGAAGTGTATTTTATATTTTATATTGTCAAAGGTCAGACTTCAGTACATGGACACCAGAGGACAGACCGGTTTAAAATAGTCTTCCCTCAGTAGAGTATCCAGATCAGCACAGTTCTTTTGGACAGGTGTCGGTGTGCATGGTGTGAAAGGCAGCTATTCTCACCAGATATGGGTTTAGCGCCATGTTTGGTCGGGTGATGTAACGGCTGCTTTCTGTCTCCGCCCACCCCTTGCAGGTCTTCTTGCTGGCTGGCCGGAAACGCAAGAAGAGCACGACCTCGAACTACCTGATCTCCACCGATGCCACAGACCTGTCCCGGGGTGGGGATAATTACGCCGGGAAGTTAAGGTAAAAACATTGGCGTGCATGCGTCCCAGAGAGCGGGATTTGGGTACATAGATCCAGGAGAGAGGGATAAAGGTAGTGATGGCCAAATGAAGCTTCATGAACCATTTGCTGTATTTTCTGACCCCACTAGATGGTGCTCTCTGTTCAAAAAAGGGCTCAAAGTATGCCCCAAAGCAAAGCAAGACCGCCACCTAGTGGGGGTCATAAAATACAGCAAATGGTTCATGAAGCTTCATTTAGCCATCACTAGATACAGGTACACGTGTTCCGGAGAGAAGGATACAGGAACATGGGTCCCGGAAAGAGAGATACAAGCATGTGCATCCTGGAAAGAGGGATATGAGTATGTGGGTCCTTAAAAGAGGGATACGGGATCCCGGGTCCTGGAGAGAGGGATACGAGCGGGCCCGGCTTCATGGGGGGGGCAGGGTGGGCCTGACCCACCCAGCCAAGATGGGGAAGTGTATTTTTTATATGTAATTGCCCCCCCCCCAAAATCTTCCTGGCCCACCCTGTTACCGAGAGCTGGAGCCGAGCCTGGATACGAGTATGGGGGTCCCGGAGAGAGGGATATGAGTACATGCGTCCTGAAAAGAGGAATATGAGTATGTGAGTCCCGGAGAGAGGGATACGGCTGTCCCAGAGAGAGGGATATGAGTACCTGCGTCCCAAAAAGAGGAATATGAGTATGTGAGTCCTGGAGAGAAGGATACGAGTACAGCCATCTCGGTGAGAGGGATGCGGGTATATGCATCCCAGAGAGAAGGGCACGTGTACGTGCATCCTGGAAAGACAGATATAGATACCCGCATCACGGAGAGAAGAATTTACTCTATTTCTGAAGAGAATCTTAAATTGCATGTGAAAGGTGAAGGCAGTTGGCAGTTTTTCATAAATCCGCCTCTTTGCATCACACATTCATGTGTCTCGAGTCTGACACGAAATACCAGGAGGAGATGATGCAGATTCCTGTAAACGAGCAGCCTAATGAGATTTAAGGCTAAGCGCTTAGCCCGACCTGGCTCCCTGTGCCATTCTCTGCTCACTCCTGTCTGACGGGCCCGAGTCAAAGATCAGCTCCCTAACCCTCCAACTCACCCTCTTCTGATCCTGCAGGTCGAATCTGATGGGGACCAAGTTCACTGTGTTCGATGATGGCTTGAACCCTGACAGGGCCCTTCCTGATCTGTCCAACGCACGGCAGGAGCTGGCGGCTGTGCTCTATGTGAGGCCCAGCATCAGATCTTACTCATACTCTCCTTAAAGGAGCACCTGTGATATTCTAGTCTTGTTGTGGAAATAAAATCTTATTATCTGAAAATTGGTTCCAGATTAAATTATATTCTTCTTCAATGGATGGATGGATGGATAGATGGATAGATCGATCGATGGATGAAGGGATGTATGGATTGATCCTTTGGAAGTCATCCAGAATGTTCTGTTGGCTTGTTTTTGTTTCAGGAGACAAACGTGCTGGGATTTATGGGCCCCAGGAAGATGACTGTGATCATTCCAGGGATGGATGACGACAGTCGGAGAGTGCCGATACGACCTCGAAACGTGCGCAGTTCATCCCGCGTTTATTACTGACGGATATTTTGGGATTTTATTTTAATGTATACCTTAGTTCATTGAGAATGTTCAGCCCAGCTGTAATAATATGGTTGATTATGGACTGCTCATCATTATTATGCAGTACACTGACCTCGTCTGGTCAACATGAGTAACTGCAGGTAGAAAAAAAGGACCTTTTTATCTCAGATCTGCTAGCACTGATCCAGAACCTGCCCCTAGCTTTCTGTTCCAAAGTTTCATAGTGAACCCTGTCTCCATCTACCCTGTCTGCATCTCCCCTGTGTACATTTCCCCTGTCTCCATCTACCCTGTCTGCATCTCCC
>JAODKN010000039.1:12384260-12400428 GCA_026774425.1 Petrocephalus zakoni | reverse complement strand
TTCCCCTGTCTCCATCTACCCTGTCTGCATCTCCCCTGTGTACATTTCCCCTGTCTCCATCTACCCTGTCTGCATCTACACTGTGTACATTTCCCCTGTCTCCATCTACCCTGTCTCCATATACCCTGTCTGCATCTCCCCTGTGTACATTTTCCCCTGTCTCCATCTACCCTGTCTGCATCTCCCATGTGTACATTTCCCCTGTCTCCATATACCCTGTCTGCATCTCCCCTGTGTACATTTCCCCTGTCTCCATCTACCCTGTCTGCATCTCCCCTGTGTACATTTCCCCTGTCTCCATCTACCCTGTCTGCATTCTCATCTATGTCTCCTCTGTCTGCGTTTCCCCTGTATGGATCTCCCCGTCTGCGTTTCCTGTCCGCGTTTTCACCATGTCTCCATTTCCCCGTCTCCTTCTCCATTGTCTACATTTCCTGTTTCTGTCTCCTCCGTTTCTTTCTCCCTCGTCTGCGTCTCTGCTGTCTGTCCCTCTGTCCCCTGTCTCCGTTGTGTCTCCTCTGTCTGCATCTCCCCTCTCCTCAATCAGGATGCTGACGGGCTCCTGACTAGGTACCAGAACCGGCAGATGGACGGCCTGATTGAGCTGCACAACAAGACCCCAGTGTGGAACGACGACTCGGCCTCCTACGTGCTCAACTTCTCGGGCCGCGTCACGCAGGCGTCCGTGAAAAACTTCCAGATCGTCCACAGCAAAGACAGTGAGTGAGAACGAGAGTGGGAGAGAGTGGGAGAGCGAGAGAGAAAGAGAGAACATGTTGCCGCATGCTAAATGCTAAACTCTCAGAAAAGTAAGACACACCCAGGATCTCAGAGATGACGGCAAGATGAATAGGGCCACCAAGCTTTAAGGATTAAATTTCATTTAATGGTCTAGCTTGTGTTTATCTGTAAATTTCAGAGAGGTTGAGGTTCAGGTATTTGATGCCATATGTTCGCGCACACACACACACACACACACAGGAAATTTCTCTCTGGTTGTCAGTAGGTATGTCAGTATGTATAAAGTAGATACACACACAGTTTGGAAAAGATAACAGTCACAAACAGTCCCCTTGATATATTTAATGTGCATGCATATATAAACATACAAATAGTGCAAGACAGCAGGTCAGTGGAAAGTTGGAATAAGCACTGCAATACAATTGTTACAATTACAATTGCTACAATGAGTCAATTACAACAGTGAGATACTGCAAGCTGTCATGTGTCTGCCTTATTTAGTATGCATTTCTCCCCTGCCTGTTTCAGTTATAATTGTTGGTGTTTCCAATCCCGACAATGACACCCCCCCCCCAATCATCAGACACCTACATCATAATGCAGTTTGGGCGTGTGGCGGATGACACCTTCACGCTGGATTACAGCTACCCCATATGTGCGGTCCAGGCTTTTGCCATCGCACTCTCCAGCTTCGACGGGAAACTCGCCTGTGATTGAGGGAGGCCGGCGGCACAGGAAGTGATGTCATCGGCTGCAGCAACAAGCCTGGGGTATACCCCAGGTGTCATTTATATTTCGGTTGGGTGGGTTGCGGTGCATCAGGTCCCAGCTGGCTTCCTGGATGAGGAAATGGGCCTGAAGGGAATGCCCTAAGGGGCCTGCAGGGGGCATCGCTGGGTGCCCCTAGGCTTTGGTGCATTTCTGCATTATCAGATCTTCAGCACCCATGTACTTGTTTGCTTTGCTGTACTTTCAGACCACTGAATGGTGAGGCCTATACCCCTGCAGAATAACTTGATGAGTGTTTTTTTTAGAGATTTCATCTCTAACGGAATTAGGATTCTAGCTGTATGTTTTAGCTGTGATATTATTTTAGCTGTGATAAGGATGAATAATCTTCTGATTGGATGGCCTTCTGTTTTTGTATCTCCAAACTGTTGGTTTTGTAACAATCATCTATTCTGTACCAGATGGATGGATAGAAAATTTGCCCTTCTATGTTCTATTTTTGAAACTGTACGAAGATTAAAAATTTTAAAAGTATATTCAGTAAGTGATAGTATTTATGAATGTGATTTATGAATATGAATATTTTATACTAATATAGCCCTACATCTTATTTTGCAATGTGAGAATTTGAAGGGTTACTGATGACAGTATGATGTAGCCTTTTGCAACTTTGTTATGCAAATTTTCTTAAGTGGCCCACAGAGACAACAGGAAGTATATTAATTATGAGCCATAGAGGAGGCACTTAAATGCAGTTATTGTCTCAAAATGGTGTCATTCAAAATATTAGGTTAGCAGTACCAATTTTGTCCATAACAGTTTAATTTGTTTTATTATTTAAATTCATATACTAAATATTAAATCGAAAGTGAAGTGCTCTGTGGAATATGGAATAAAGAATTGTGTATACCAGTTACTTTGTCAGTTTCAACTTCTGTCACGATATAAGGTCCTTTTTCTGAAATACTTTTGGCCACATCTGTAGGAGCATAATAGTATGAGCCACATCTGTGCGAGCATATTAGTGCTCACTATAGCATTTCTGGTGTCCCTGCACATCATGTTTCCTTAATATCACTGCCTTCATTGTGAAATACATTTTATTGTGACTGTCTTACAAAATAATTTTGTGTCCAGCTGCTTCTCAGAATTTGAAATCTGTGTGCCTGGAGAAAGAGTTTTGTCTCTGCCACGGAATTTGGAGTGCTCCACTTGGTTTTCAGCACAAAACCGGCAGTAATAAATTGAGCTGTAAACGGAGAAAAGAAAATGTTTCCCTTTCCCGCTGGCTCGCGAAGGTTGTGGTTTCTCCGCGACGAGCCTTGGACCACTCATGGCTAGCGTGATGGGCTCGTGATTCATATTTATGAAGCAGGGTGAATCCGAAGATGTCATTGGGGAAGGCCCCGCTTTGCGAACACTCCTTGCGTGCAGCGGATCCCTTTCTGTCCTTGCAAATCTACCTGACATGATCTATGCGTGTCTATTAAAATGCAGTCCAGGACTTGCATAGAGTGAATCTGAGCATTGTAAATTGTGGTCTACTCACTCACCTACCCAACATCTCTAAATGACCCATTTGCAAGACTGTCCAGCGATGGCCTGGCATCCTGCCTAAGGTGTCTCCTGCCTCAAACACTGTGCTTCCTGGAATAGGTAGGCTTTGGGTTTAGCCCAGAGTAGATTAACCCTGGGCCGGGGCAAATGCCAAGGCACCGCCCATACACAGGTCTCCCATAGCCGCTCTAGACTGATACCTGGCCACCTCATTGGTCCACCCATCACTTTTTTTTTAATCAAGAAACGGATTTATTAAATGTGTATTTAATAATTCTACCACTGCCTGAATAATAAACAATGTAGAGTTATAGTGTTTAAGTACCTTAAATATTCCCATATATTTATATTTAGATTCATGTGCCACCCCAAAATCACCTCTGGTCCCGTCCTGGCCACTCCAATGAAAACTTTCTGGCTCTGCAACGATTTCCACCCCGCCTCAGGAAAAATGGAATGATTAGTGCTGATGTTAGCTTCAGGCCCCCAGATAATCTGCCCTTGGTTTTATCAAAATATATGACTTGTGAATATTCCAGAGTGTGTATATATATATATATACACACACACACACACACACATTTATATGCATATTTATACTTTGGTCAACAGAGGGAGCTCTTCTAGAACCTTAAGTGGCCTTTCCGTTTTTGGGGGGTGGCTGTTCACTTCTTTCCAGAACGATCGTTAAGGGTTTGGCTCCTCTCCAGAAGATTACATCATTAGGCCAGACTTCTGGTTACTGGGGGAGATAGACTTGGATCTATGCTTAACTGTGGAATGTATACAAATTCCAGAAGAAGTTCTGCAGTAGGAAATTGCACTACAGTTTAGGAAACGATTCTTTTCCCTGCATGTTACGTGATGACGGGTTAAATAAAGTGGGTTTTTTTCCATCTATTTAAAGTAATTGAACTGAATTTAGAGTCAAGCAGTATTTTGAAAATTTAACTGTGAACTATGTCAGCAAGTATAAAAATTTGTAAATGAGGATATATTTTAGTTCAGGAAAAATGTTGTTGAAACATGATATAGAGAAGCTTATGACTGAAAATGTAGAAAACAGCAGACAGGCATTTCTAAACGATTTATGGGTGCTGGGCAGAGTTTTACTCTTCACTCTTTTAATTACATTAATTTCCCTGAGTTATAAGCAATAAAATCTGTTTTCAACCATCCATTTTCAAATGGGCTAATGCCCCAGCAATGGGTTGCTCCCCACCTTGGGATAGGCTCCAGACCCTGAACAGGACAAGCAGTTACAGAGAATGGATGGATGGATGGATGGATACCATTATCAACTGCTTTATTCATTTCAGCATTGCAGGAGGTTATTCCCTACATTATAGGCAAAATCTTAACAATAAATAAAAAAGGAACCTAAGAGCGTGAGGTAACAGTGAGACTTGGTGAACCACCTGATTTATTTTTTAAAAATTCCTGACTTAACATGATCAGAAAGAGGGCATTAAAAATCATTAAGCTTTCCAAAAACATTAAGTAAGCTATTAACTTAAATAGCCCTGCCTTGATTTCATATAGGCCTAGAAATATCTATTAACGTTTTGGGAATGAACAGTGAACTGTATGGCTACTTATTCGATTTTCTGAGGACCAAGGACCAAGGACTCAAACATTCTGATACTATGACAAATATTATGATAATTCAAGTAATTTTGGGATGTTAGGCCGCATATTAAATTGTTGATGTTTTTCCCCAAGAGGCGTCGTGTAGCTGTTCATATCATCAAAATTATACAACTCTCATTTACGGATGAGTTATGTTGTTGTGATTATATTTAGTCAGGTGTAGCCGAATATGCATCAGAACTATAACTAAAGTATAGAGACCACCATCAGATCAGATCTCACCCAGGAATCAACTGACTGCACCTGACATCCTGTTGCCTTTGGATAGGACAGAATAGCATACGTCTGTACTGTAGTCTGCTGAGATGAATGAATACGCTAACCCTAACGTTCCAATGGCAGTCAATCACGGATTAGACAAGGGTCATTTAGATACATCGTACTTACAGGACACAACTATTTGAGATTTCATAGTACACTTTCCACAGCGTAAATTATATTGCATTGATGCCTGTTCCGATTGCTTAATTCTCATTAAAAGTTTTTTTAATGTATTAATATAATCCAGATGGAATACACGCCCGTTTTGGAGCAGCCAAATTAAGGAAGTTTATAAAATTTAAGCCCATGAAGCACAAGCGCGTTCACAAGAGACGTATTTTCAAATGCAGGAGGGGTGGGGTTTTCCAGGGAAGTCTCTGCCCCCAACTTTGGTGATTGACACTGGTCTATGGCTCCTCCTTGAAACTTTTTTTTCTTGGTTTTTCAGCGTTGTGCGTTGATTTCATACCAAAGTCATACTTTACATTCCACCTTTACTGTCAAACCCTGAGAAATATTTATTGAAAACACAAAAGCGCCCGAAAAATAAACAGCTTAAATGAGGAAACTTTTTATAAGCGCTTGATCAGGGAGAAGGTCGGATCAGCCAGTGGTGAGTGTTTATTGCTAAATGCGTCTTCTTTGTCTGAGAGGTTTTGTAAAGTTTCATGCAGCAGATCCATGGTGGGAGTTTTTGAATCTTTGTCATTTTTTGCATTTTTTCCATGGGATTCCTTGGATTGGGCAGGGTAGAAAACAAATATGACTGATTTTGTGCGCCTTTCTGTGTGATCATGTGTAGCCTTTACTCAGCATTTAAGCCAAAGAAATCAGTTTTGATGTGTTCATTGGGTTTATTTGCGTTTTCGCGTTTGTCCGTACTTCGGGGAAGCTGAGGATGGTGTTTCTTGTCGTTCATTGCAGTTTATCGGCACTTCGCTTCCAACTTCCCTGGGTTTTTTTGGAGGGGGTGAGAGCAGATCCTTCTTTTTTACCAGGGACTTGAAGGAGAAAACAAAAAAAAAAAATCAGTCAACTGGAGGATTGCTTAAGTAAACGCAATTGCTTAAGCACTGTTCTAATAATTTTATAGGTAAGTACAGCCCGTGGGCGCCACCGCAGTGGCAGGGATAATGCTGTTTAATACGTTTGGCCGCAGTGATTCCGAAGCATCGGTCAACACGGACAATAACTCCTATTTTCCCTGATGAAGCCAAACGTAAGCCCCGCTGCGTCCAGTCACGGACAACACAAAATCTGCATAATTTAATTAGGCCGAAATTGGTGTTCAGCACTTCTGTCCTGTGCAAAAAGCACTGATTAAGGAAATCTGTCTCTCACTATATTAAGTGGTAATAAAAATGATTTAATAGTTTTATTCGTTTAGTGTTTCTTTGAGCGGTAGAAGAGGCGCGCTTCTATAGCCGTCTTAATTAACTGCGTGTTATTGAAATAAATCTTAATTTGTTTTTAAATAAATCTTCGTGTCGATTGTTAAAGCAGTTTGGAGTTTTGAGTAGAGAATGATGTGTATTGGGGATTGCAGTGTTAAGTAAGATATGCTTTGTCGGTGTCTAAATCATTTTCTTGAGCAGTTTTGTCAATGGACATGAAAAGTTGAAGTGAAAAGTTCAGGGCAACCTGGTGAAGGCTACGGCGAAACTGAACCGTGCGCCGGCCGATTCGTTTATTGCGGCACAAATAGCCGAGATATAATTATCGCAGATGATTTGGTCATGTTGACAGAGGAGAGATCCGCTTCCCTACCATGTGGAAGTGGCCGGCTCATATTTCCCCACTGCAAGGCAGCGAGCTGAACAAAGGAGCGCTGCGCTGCCTCGGATATACTCACTGTACCCCTGGCGTTTAGGTTTATGAAGCCGCCACTACAAAAGCCCCCCTTGTTTAACTTCATAGCGACCCCCATGTGATCATTTGGGGGCTCCGATGGCCGGGGCGCGTCAGAAACGCGCGCCGCATTTATGAAACTTTCTTTGAAGGGCTGGATGGAGATGAGACCGCAGCGTAAGACTATCCTCCCTTCAAGAGAGAAACCTCGGTTCCCCTGATGCTGCTGTTCTCAAGTCTTCCTTGGCGCGTTTTCATGTTTGTCCGCTTCCTTCATCAATTGCGCATGTGTATGTATACATATATTATGACTGAGGGTTTCTTGCATAGAGCTTTTAAATTAAGCGCATTGTAAATGCAATAATTGCGTATAACAATAAAAACAATAATGATAATTACAATTATGGTGTCATCATACAGTGTATTAATAATAATTTATTGCTATTAATAATATCAATAGTACGTTTGTTTTTCTAATAGTAATGATTGATATTATGAAAATAATATTATTGCTATTAATAATAATAATAATAATAATAATAATAAAAAAATAATAATTAGGTTACTAATAAGTAGGTTACTGATGGGTATAGTTTTGTGTTATATAACAATGAGCATGTGTTTCAGATAAAAAACAGCGGTATACCGTTCATAGGTCTGGGGTTTTGTTGTGGTCCGCCCAGAGACGGCCCATTCCTCCCTAAAGCCGAGTGGATCGGGTCGGTGTCGCCTTTCGCCAGGCGGACACGACTCGTTCCTCACCGCAAGCCATGTGTCAGGCTGCTGGTGACTTGCTAGTTTAAAAGTTAAGTACTTCTCAAAGCACACGCCAGCTAAAGGTTTCACAAAGTGATTTTCTGTAGAGGTAGGCCTACAGTTGAAGTAAAGAAATGGTAGCATAGTGTGTATCTGCGGCAGTTTGTTACATGGCCTTGCTTTCATGTGTAGATCACCGCATGTGACCAGAGCATGCTTGTCATGTGTAGAAATCAAACCGAAGATCTCAAGTTTCTTTGAATGAAGGGAAAGTGAAAACTGTGACTTAATTCCTGGCCTTCACACCAGAAATAAAAATGCAGATAAGATAAGCATTATTGATCCAAGTGGGAAATTTTTGTTGGGACAGAAAGGTTATTATTTATGTGTGTGCAGGTAAGCTAGAGATTATTCTGTGTGTTTATTTAAATGTGTGAAATCAAAGCCATTGAACTTTAGACACCTTTCCATGGACAAACGTGCCTTTTGAAAAACAACCCGACAGATGAGAGAGGACTGGCTTTTCCAGTATTTCTGACAGCCCCATAAATTTCTTTGGACTTGACTTTTGTAAATGTGAGAAATTCAGACCTACCCCTTAATTATCTGTTGTAATAAAATATACATATTCTGTCACAGGTTTCCCTTAATAAGTAAAACAAGACCCACCCCTCCCCCCAGTTCAGTAAGCTCCTCCCCCTTTTAAAAGGTCACAAGGCTGATTGATCTCTTCATTCTTTGATCAGCTCTACTGCCCACAGGCTTGCCTGTCCATCTCCGCCAACTCCCCCTGTAGCAGGGGAAGGCTGTACTCAGCCATCAAAGGGTGCCCCCACCCCCCAAACATTCAGATAGGGTCTGCCTGCTGTCTTTTCATCAACAAGCATGACCTTCAGAGCCTTTTTATGTTCTACGCAGTGAGCTCCCTCAGCCATAAAAATGATCTATATGCAATCTGTAAGAGCGATTCTTACATCTGCCAGTTTCAAAACTGGATACTACACCTTCCTGTCTAGTCTATCTGTGCCCTTAAACCTGGCCCAGCCTTATTCCCAAGCACAAGGTAGCTCTACAAAAATGCTTCAAATCTGTAAGAGAATCAAAACGTGGACGCAAAACCGAACCTGAGGAGAAACTGCATTTTGCAGTTTAATCTTTACTTGTGCATTCAGCTTTAGTCTGGTATTTTCCCAGAGTACCATAGCTGAAAACAAGCGATGTTGATTGGGAGCTGGTGTTTTTTTAGACTGGTCGTGAAGTTTCAAATGGAGCTGCAAGCATGACCGCTGCCTTGCCTGACATCACGGCTTTATATAGGTCCGCAGTTATTTCTGTCCTGCTTGGAGGGCAGGCTGGGGGCCCTTTGACAAATTCTCCTCTTAATTAAAACTAAGGCCAAGCAATAGTGTCTCATGTTCGTTTCCTCCCAGTTTTGCTGTTTTGCTTTCCGGTCACAGTTTTGATTCAAAATCTTTTAACCCAACAGACTTTAGAAAGTGATTCTTAGAATGTCACCTGCGCTAGTGCTTCTGGGGAGGGAGTTCTCCATATGGTCTGAGCCATTTTTCTGAAATATTATCCTAATACAGGCTTTCCAGGTGTAGTACAACTTTGTGAGGTTACTTCCATGGAGGTTGTAACCCTTTGCATACAGTACTTGCTACGCCGTGCTCCACTTGTTTTTGTCTGACTGGCTCCATCACTCATCCGTGCCGAACCTCAGACTTTGTTTCCACAAAGATGACTTCTCTTTGTCAGCAGGAGAATCGTGTTGGTATTCTCTGTAGAGCAAATATTAGTATTCTTTAACAAACTCTGTAGACCACCTCTCGGTACTCTTGCCGATACTTTGTAGACCTCTTCTTGGTACTCTTCCAGGTACTCTGTAGATGATTTTGTGGTACTCTTCCACATACTCTGTACACCACCTTGTGGTACTCTTCCAAGTACTTTGTAGACCAGGGCTATTCAAATCATGGTCTTCAAGGGCCGAGCCCTGCTGATTTTCCTGCTTCCCTTTACCTCTCAGCCAGGTGTAAAGCCTCCACCTAATCAGAATCGGTAATTATTAAACAAACTACCTGGAAGAACTAAAACATGGCCTGGATTTGGAATCGAAGTCCAGATTTGAAGAGCCCTGCTGTAGACCACCTCATGGTACTCTTCCATATACTCTGTAGACTATTAGTTTCTACTCTTCCTCTGCAAAATTGGAGGGACGTACAACAAAAACTCTTGTCATGTATTACTAAATATCCAAGCCGTTTCTACTACTTTCTTCTACTACTTTTGGGTATTCCAGGAACAATTCAGGATAAGCGCCTTAGGTCAGGTTAAGTTCCTTTTTCAATGGTACTGTGGGCCAGCTCCTAAGGTGTTTAAATGGAACACCAACTGGTTTCTATGGCTGCCACTTACCTTTCTACTTTTAATATGCCTAGAAATGGATGTCTCCTGGCATTACGGGGTGGGCCAGCTATCAGCTATAATCCGGTAATGTAAGACTTCTGTTAGCTAAAGATCTTAATAGGTTACAGATTTTAAGAGTAGTATTCTCAGTGGTGATTGTTTTAAAACAGGGTTCTCCAGCCTGGCCCATACGGAAATTCACTATGATTTCCTATGGTTTTTTTGGGTTTGGGGTATGGGTTTTTTTACAGTAACCATGGTTACCTAATGGTAATTATGATTACTAAGTATTACCATGGTTTACTTATAGCGCTTCATGGTAACTGTGGTACTGCTATGGTTTACTTATAGCACTGCATGGTAACTGCAGTGAAACCATGATTAAAAACCATAGTCATAAACTCATGGTTACCCAAAAAACCATAGTAAAACCATGGTTAATTTTTGTAAGGGGGTCCTCAGAGACCCTACTAGCTTTGACAGTCCCCGAGGACTGGCTTGGGAACCCTGTTTTAAAACATTAACAAGCAGTGTTTGCTGAAAAGTGACATGCCTCTTGGCCTTCCCAGCTGGGTGTTTAAGGGCTAGTCTGGTGAAAGGGATTACATTAAAGTAAATGCATTAGGTTTGTATAATAAGTATGGATAATAAAATAGTCAATTGCGGATGTTTATACAGGGATGTAAAATGATTTAATTATCATTACAATGCATATATTTGTAATTAATGTGTCTTCTTAATGATATAGATTGTTCGTAGTTATCTAGATTTATGTGTATGATTTAAAATGTTACCATTCCATACATTTTCAGTGCTCCATTGTCATAGACAATAAATTAATCACAACGGTGCAAAAAGTTTTCTAAATCACTGTACATGGGTATTTAAAAGGGCCCCCAACAGATATATGACTACAAAGAACTGTGAGACCCCCCCCCCCCCCCTTGGCTTGATGGGATTGTGGTTGGTGGATTTCATAAGAGCTGTCAGCACATGGGTGGGGTTGTTAACATTATTTATACACCTTCGATCCTCAGTAGAGTTGCTGCCTGTTTTATTATAGTGAACTGGCTCAGGTTCCCTTTTAAATGGCTCTGCAGCAAGGCCTCATGGGAATCTGTTAACCTTTCCGTTCAGCCCAGGTCCATTACCTCAAGCTGCAGGTGATTACTCCCATGAGCCCCGGGGTCACCCACAATGGGGGTGGTGCCTACGATAGCCTGTGGTCCACCTGTTACAAGGGTTATCTTCTTGTGTAATGTGAGTGCTGGCACGCGAGGAGCTTGCCAGGCCGCCCTTCCCGAAGATTTCATTAAAATTTCCCTTAATTTTACGGCCGTCCCCGCTGTGGATGTCGAATGATGCGAATGAGTCTGGAAGAAATTAGGCCTCTCTCTCTCTAGGGTGCCTCTCTTCGCTGAAAGGCCCGGCCGCCCTGCTGCACCTGATGCATGCTCCTGAGGCAAAGTGTCGCCAAAGCCGTCTCAGTTCGTCGGTGTGCCGGAAGCGCGTAGCCGTCGCCGATATATCCATCTGCTCTTTGACGAGTTAAAAAGACGAGTAGGAAATATCAGTGTGGTTTGCAATCCATACGCTTTCCTGTCGCATGCGGCAAACATCATATATTTTGTGCTCACTTATGAAAAACAACAGGCAACTTTTATTAGCCAGATAAAAAGGTAGCTTAAACAAAGCCTTCTTAACAGTTTTTATTCATTGAAAGTGACTTGTCCTTGAGTTTTACTGATTTCTTATTGAGTTTTTTATTCCCCGTTTTTTTGTTTTGAAGCAGGAAATGGGACATATTCGGGTCTTTAGAAGTGCTCTGTGAATTGATGTGTTTTGGTTCTGAATGTGTGTTTTTCCCCCCTCAAAAGAACATCATCAAAATACATTGACTGAATTATTTATATGCATGAGGGGGAAGGTTTCTTCATTCCTTTTCTGTTTGAAGGCGAACCGTGCGAGAGAGATGACCGGTCGGTGCTAGAGGAATGTGAAAGGTGACAGATAAGCGAATTTATAACTGATCGCTTTTACAAGCAGGCATGACCGACCAATCGTTTCTCGTCTTCATTAAATGTGTGTTGGACTCTTACTGCTGTTTCCACACAAGCATTTTAGTGTATAATGACAGTGTTTGATGTAGTTAGCTTTGCATATAATCGGTCTGCCTTAATTAAAAAAATAAATAAATAAATAAATGACTTTAACAGATCATTCTTATGTCTTCAAGACTGGTTATTGTACACCAGGATGTAAAACTTAATTTACTATATATCTATCTAATATATACACACACACATATATATATATGTATGTATGTGTGTTTGGTTCAAGGGAATATTTAAGAAGTGAAAGTTGGTGTGTGCTAATCAGAAGAGGGTGTAACAATGAAATATTTTATTTAGAAGTTTACTTGGCCAGAATGCAGTTATTCAGCATTTTTAAGATGCTGCGATTGCCACATAAAATCTTTCAGCGGCAGATGTAAGGAGACTACTGCACAAACAGGTAGAGCCGTCTTCGTGCCATGTTTTAAACCAGAACTCTTTAAATACATGTCAGCTGGTGTGGTACTGACAGTTTGGGTGACCAGCAGTGGGATAAGGAATCCCTTTCTCTACCGATGAGGAAATTATGGATCAGTGCCATAGAAATTGTGAGATAATTACCATTTAGCTCATGCAGACTATAATAACCACAGCTTCGGGAAAGGGACTGAAATGTGACATACAACGGTCTCATAAAAAAAAATGTTATTTTTCCAGTATGCACAGGCAAAAAAGAAACGCATGCACACACTGTATGTACAGGGGAATTACTGTATTTGGATGGATAGGTTTTTGGCCACTTGGCATGGGGCTGCTTGTTGTAAGATTTTCTAGATTTTCTAGATTTTCTGAAACTGGTGTCCGGGGGGCAGCAGTCTGTATGTGCACCTCTGGGGGAACTTCAGGATCTCTAACTTTTACTACGTCATCAGTTCTTTATGAATGGTAATTATGAATCCTCTGCCCCTGTTGCTACTATTCTTGTATTCTTGGCACGTTTTGTCTCGGCTAACAGAATCCGATCCTGAAGTTCTCCTTACGTCGCCTGCGCAGTGTGCCGCTTTGAGCAGCTGTATACCTCACGGGGGGGTGGGCCCTCTTACCTCTTTTCCACTAGTGCTGTGCCGGCGGTGGTGCCATTGGTGGCAGGGAGCAGGTTGTCGGGTGGGGCCAAAGTGGCAAGACCTGAGAACTGGCCCACATTTCCACTACTTAAGAACAACATGTATTACAGATGGCGATTACACAGACAGTGATGGGCATTTCACGGTTTTTGATTTTTGTTAAATAATGCTTTTTGATGGGGAATGTTTAGGCTAACGTTAACTTGAGAGCTGATTCTTAAGTTAGAATAAGTTGGTTCGTTCTTTTTTTAAGAAACGTTAGCTAGTTACATTACCTATATTATAAATGACACTGTATAATTAATTATAAATAGTATGCTGCACTATTACAGATTTAACAGTTGTACAAAATATGGGTGCCACCCATTGTTTGGGCAAATGCATGAAGAAGGCATTGGTGGGACAAAACAGTCGGACATATAGCAATGTTCCATTGTTTGTACCCGTTAGTAAACTTTTTTTCAAGCAGTCAAGGCCGGCTTACATACATATGCAGTAGAGGTCGACTGATATGGGTTTTTCTATAGCCGATGCCGATATTTAGAAGTCAGGGTCGGCCGATGGCCGATATATGCTGCCGATTTATTTATTTTTTTGGCTGATAATTGGGCGTTTTCCCCTCTATTTGAATTTCACGCTGCATTGTGGGAGTGAGTACACCCGCTAATGTCTACGTATTTCGGCATCGAAAATTCGATCAAATAACCAATATTTTTGCTGGTACCGGCGGTGAGACTTACCAGCGTTAGCCAGATTAAATAATAGATTATAAGCATGTATACAATTATAAATCGACTGACAAATCTATAATGCTAGATCAATTGATCATGAGCGTATCCAGTCGCGGATTTCTCGTGATGAGTTTATTTTCTTCATTTACTGCCATAAACGGCGTGCTGCGGTTACGGTACAGTCAGAAGTACCTTAAGTTATGCTCCTCACTTTGGTTCTTAAAGTCTTTTGTGCAACCGCAAAGGGAACTTTAAGGTATTCCATAAGTATAGATAAGGAGAAAAACTTAAATACTTATGTGAACATTTTAAGGAAACCTTAAGGAGGACATTTAGGGATGTTTTGTGCAACTGACTTGATTTTAAGGAAATCTTAACTTAAGGTGTTTTGTGCAGCCCCAGGATTTAAGCCGATTAAGCCAAGTTCTGGCTGGGGTCCTCACAGACTGCAGCATGGGTCACGGGGCTGCCTGCAGACGTGCCCGTCGGTACATCGGCGTACTAGACTCGGATATCGGACGATGCCGATACATTAAAAAATACCAAATATCGGCCCGATATAGTCAACATCTAGTGCGCAGTAGCGTTTTCCAACCCTTGGCAGAGACTTTTTTTTTTTTTTAGTTTGTTTGAAGTTTGTTAATTATTTGTAAGTATAATTATAGCTTGCCTTCTTCTACTCTAATCTATGCATGTTTTCAGCAAACGCTAAAATCCCAAAAAAAATCGAACACTAGAAATAAGATGCCGCTCTGCTGAGGTTTACAGTGCCCCCAAATACACAGCCACCGGTTTGCAGTTGCCGATCGGTGATTTTCTGGAGCTGGGCCTGAGCCAGTTGCTCATACTTGGCACCAGTTGATTGCCAGTGGAAAAGCATGGAATTGATTCCAAACCAGCACCGCATTGGTGAAAAAGGGTGTATTTCTGACTGAGGGCACGCACCCCTTTCTTTAAGTGCGACCTTTGTGGCCCCCACTGCACACAGACCTGTCAGTCAGCCCCCTGCTGCAGTGTGGGAGGTGGTGCCCCCTTCCCCCCCCCGCCCTGGTGATTGATGGAACAACAGGGGTGCATGGGGGGGGTTTGGAAACGGGGAGCCTCCTGGTCACTTAGGTCACTTGGTATCTGTGAGGGGGTGTCAGCACATTCTGCTAGCGGCAGACGGAGACGAGCCAGGGTGACATAACACATAACCTGCTAACTATGAGAGCACATTTTGGGTTATTCCCCATTTTAAAAATCCCATGCCTACTTGATTTCCTGGTCACGTGACATGAGCTGCAGTGAGCTGGCGTCCCCCCTGGGGGTTTGTGTCAGGGGGTCACGTTTAAGGGTTCTGTCACGGCGCCCCCGCTCTGGAGAGAATCTTGACTGGGTCATGTCGATCTTGGTATGAGTCGCTCGCTGGCCGCCGCGTTCCGTGTGAAGCAGTCGCTTCTGTACCTTGTCTGGAAAATGTCTGCTCAGACTGCTGAGTCAGCCGGTGCGAGGCGCAGCGGCGTGCGAGTCTGCGTTTTATTCTTCCTGTGCTCATCCATCTGCTCGTCGCATTTTTCTTTAACTGCATTACCCTGCACTGCTCATACCTCGGCAGCAGCGTCTCTGCTGGGACCGGCTTTTCGCCCCGGCAGATTATCCGCGCGTTACGGTAGAGGTTAACGAGATTCACGTGTAGAGTGATAACCGGAGCCGAAGTCGAATGCCCCGATTCTCTGGCTGAATGACGCCTTAGTTTAGTTTAGTTAAGGATTCTCTATGCAGCAGGTCAGTCAGCACACTGAAAGTCTCTGTCGGACAAAGGCCCCATGCTGAATCATCTGCACCACACAGACATGGTGGGTCACTCATAAAGAACTTAGCCACCCCAGTTCGGACCCAATTCGTGTGTTATTGTTTGGCAGGTCGATGGACCGATGACATTAATAATCTGAGAAGACTGAGCGTGGCATTTTAAAGCTCACTCTGTCCCCTCTCACCCCCCGCTCCCTCACTCTCTTCCTCTGTCCTCTGCTCCATCGCTCTCTCCCTCTGTCCTCTGCTCCCTCGCTCTCTCCTTCTGTCCTCTCCTCCCTCTGCTCCCTCACTTTGTCACCTCTCTCCCCCTCGCTCTCTCCCCTGTCCTCTCCTCCCCCTGCTCCCTCACTCTCTCCCTCTGTCCTCTCCTCCCTCTGCTCCCTCGCTCTGTCCCCTCTCTCCCCCTCGCTCTCTCTCTGTCCCCCAGCTGTTCTCTCCCCCCCAGCTCTGTCTTCTTTTCCTTTCCCCCCCCTTTCCCTCGCTCTCTCCCCCCTCACTTTCTCCCCTGTCC
>JAODKN010000039.1:12365379-12377498 GCA_026774425.1 Petrocephalus zakoni | reverse complement strand
ACATTTAATAATATAAACATTTTGAAATATCTATAAACTAGAGAAGCAGTAAAGCACTTATTATTGACTGTGTAAGCAGCCATGTTTAAATGACGTCACGGGGAATCTCGTACAAATCCGACTTCAACCTCGGAAAAGGGGCGTGTTTCCAGAAAGAGAGAAATGAACGCAGGATTAGAGTTACTGAGCAGTGGAAGACACCAGAACTTTTGCTGAAGTGTCTGGAGATATTTCGGTTTAAAGCTAAAGTTGTCGCCGGATTGTTTTCATTAACAGTGTAGTTGATTTACAAAAAAATATTTACTATTTATTAACTTTTCTAAGACTTGTTCAGTGCAATACAACTTTTGACAAGCACCTCCTCTTTGGATGCTTGAAAATTTTTCAAATTGTTCAATAAATAGGTTCTATATTTTAACTGCAACTGTCATGCAGTGCGATTTCCTTTTCTTCGTTAGTGCCACCCGATTGAAAACTGTATCACTTTATGGAGCCATGCAAACCTTTACTTGTGTGCAAATTATTATTCTATATTATTATTCTATTCATAATTCTCATGACAGTAGAATAGGTTATTCCTAGCCAGTCTACTGCAATAATTGAAGTGGAAAATATGGTGAAAATTGAAAAATACCGCGATATAGGATTTTGGTCATACCGAACAGCTCTAGGCCTGCCTACATCCTTCCTACTTAGTCACTAGCTGTTAACAGGTAGGCCTGCATCTTTCCTATTTAGCTACTTGTTGCTAATCGGAAGGTCTTCCTCCATCCGGCCTACGTAACTAATTTTTGCTCATCATTCTTCCATTCTCTTCCCAGCAGTCCTCAGAGCGGGGCTCGCCTGCGGGCCCAAGGGGGAGCCGCCACGATTGCGTCCAACGAGTGGAGTGCGAACGGCAGCCCGGAGGAAGGGCGGGAGGATGGGGCCGACAGCCTGGACAAGGCCATGGATGGGGACGCCGAGGGCGTGTGGAGCCCCGACATCGAGCAGAGCTTCCAGGAAGCCCTGGCTATCTACCCCCCCTGTGGCCGCAGGAAGATCATCCTCTCAGACGAGGGCAAGATGTACGGTAAGAGAGCACACAAGTTTTAGCCCCAGGTGGCGATAGGGCAGCCATTGTTATCTGCCTGTACATAAAGGTCTTTGTTTGGGATCTGTCCAGGTAAGGCCTTTGGCTGGTGGCCAAAAAGATTACTGCGAAAATCTTGTGCAACTTGCAGGTTATGCCTCAAGAAAGCTGAATTGTTTTAGGGTAACTATTGAAGTGTCAGGCCCCCCCTCTTTGGATTGAACCACGCTGGTTGATCGTTGTGAATTAAATTAAAGCAAACTTAGCTTCAACATAGCTAGCTCTAATACTCTAATAACGCTGCTGAAGGGCCTGAATTATCTGTGTCAGGTGTGTTTAATTGTGGCTGCACCTAAGTCCTGCAGGGTGGTAGTCCTCCAGGAGCAGGGCTGGGTAGCCTTGGTCAGCAGCAAGGGTGGGTAGAAAGGGCCGTTGTCTATGTGGGCTTTTGCTGCAATTCCCTAATTGGGTTACTAATTAGAGAACTGATTGGCCGAAGAGTTCTCACACCTGGGTTTGAACAGCTGACCTAAAGGTTATCCCAAAAGTCTACATAAATACAGGTCCTTCACAGATCAGAAAATCCTGTGGCACAAATGAGAGCTCGCTGTGTGCCGGTGACGTTACCCGAGAAACTAACATGCTCCTCTGCATTTCCTGATGAATCAATTGTTGTTGTTTGGCGTCTGGGAAAATTTAGCCGAAAGCTACTTTGTTAATACTTTGCTGTAAGTTGCTGCTAGGGTCTGGCCTCTTCCTCCCAGTCCCCCTGTCAGTCTTTCACTCCTTCTGGAAGTGTAGCCGTGTAGTGATTTAGTAGCTATATTTGTGTATGATGGCAATGAGCATGTGTGTGTGTGTGTGTGTGTGTGTGTGTGTGTGTGTCTGTGTCTGTGTATGTGTGTGTGCTTGAGGGGTGGGGCTTTGACCCTTTCTCCTCCTGTAGAATAGGCCTTGGAGAGCGGCCCACATTCCAGGCATTTTTCCTCTGGCTTGTGAGGGACACGCATTCCTGTATGCCTCAGGCCCGGGCCTGCTGCTTGCGGGCAGCCCTGTAACAAGAAATCGAACCCCAGCCTGACTGAAGGGGAAGGTTTGTTTCAACAGGCAGGCATTTTCTCCTTTTGTGGAAGTGCCGTCCTGGCGGGGGCCACCCCCTCCCCCCCCCCCGGGTGACTATCCCCTTTCGGAGTCCCTCCCCCCCAACACCTCCAATGTCCCACTTCCCCGTGTGTCACTGAGTCCTGGCGATGTAGCCAGATTAAATGGGACAGGAGGTGAGGCATTGTTATACACAGGGGTGCCAGCAGGTGGTGGTGGGGGGGGGGGGTGTTCATTTCAGCACTGGCTCCCCTGTGGTGTCCCTGTGTCTCCTGACCTTGTGGACTAGCGACTGCCCCCTGTCCCACCTGACTCATGTCCAAATCACGTAGCAGGGGGACCCAGTTGTTTGACCTTCCACTCCATGAGACACTTCACTCAAATCGCGGGTAAATACGCAAACATAAACCACACAGCTGCACGTGACATGAGTGACGTGGTATAACCTCCCCAAATAACGGGGTGCCCAGGGCCGCCGTGCGAGTGTGGCCCCTTTGTTTTTCGTGTCTGGCGCTCTCTCCGCTTTCTCGGTTCTCCTGCTTTTTTTGGACAATCCCGGCTTCTCTCATCGGGGAGAGAGTATGTTGCGTTGAAACGGAAACACCCACTGGATCTGATTAGCTTTAAAGCCTGCAGAACTTAATGAAAGGCAGGACCGCCTGCTGAAAGTTAGGCCTAGATGCTATAGCATGAATTCTGGTCACGTCACATCCAGAAAGCGACGGCTCTGAGCCCCATGTCAATCACGCGTTTGATGTGCTTCCTGACTGGGCAGGTCAGGGCACCTGAGCCGGCCTCCGCATGGGCTGGGTGTCTGAGATTAACCCGAAGAAAAGTTTGGCGAGCGGCAAATAAACGGAGGAAAGGTGGCTGATTGCTAGCGTTGGTGCCGCAGAGCTCATGTACCCGCTTGTTTTAATAACCGCGTATATCCAATTGCTTTGAATGAGGCAGAAGGATGATAAAAATAAGGAAATAAAACTGGAATACAGAGATGGCAAAATGCTGAAACGTGTGTATGACCTCATTCTGCAGCTGTGCATGGAATAGCGGGTTCCGGCACTGGGACCGCATGCACAGACCATGTACGGTGCGTGATGTAATCAAACACAGACTCGTGGTAGCAGTGTGTGTTCGGGCTTGTCACAGAGTGACTGACTGTGTGTCCTGCAGTTTGAAAAGTAGGGGCAGCAGGTTTGTGGGATGCATGGTGTGTCCACAGTCCAGCACCAATGTGTGTGTGTGTGTGTGTTTGTCTGTGTGGACCACAGCCTCATGTAATGAGAGCGATTTAGCACAGGTCACAGTTGTTGTTAATGTGCGTCAGCTGGCCGTGGGGGGGTTCAGTGCATAGCCCCCTATTTGTAACGGTTGTCTGCTCCCTCTGGTTGAGGGTGGGGACATGCTGATGATGGAGATGGCTGGAGATCTTCCATGTGCTGATGGAGTGGTGCATGTGCACAGCCGGAAAGGCAGAGGGCGTGCCCGATTCGACCTTCTAGATCTTTAACCCCTTTCTACTGTCCTGGGCCAAACAGGAACACTACTGGATGGGCTGATCTGGGATGAGTCTATTCGTCACCCATTAATTTTGGACACATGCTCGTCAGAACCGTAGAAGAGGGTCTTGGTTAGGGCATGATGGCAGGGGCGTAGATTTAGAGTGGACGGAGGGGACGTGTCCCCACCAATATCCTCCGACCATTGAAATGTCCCCACCAATAATTTAATCCATTTAGTCATAGGTCCCCACCAATGTCCAAAGCAAATCTACGCCCTTGCATGATGGCGTTTCAAAAGTAGAGGTCACGTCACAGCGAGGGCCTGTAGCTCTTTGTGAGTAAACCATCCCCATAAAGTGTTTGATTTATACACGTACCTAAAAGTCGTTTGGTTGATTTGATTCCTTGACAAGCAGTGTTGTGGAGTAACGGAATACATGTAACGGCGTTACGTATTTAGAATACAAAATATGAGTAACTGTATTCCGGTACAGTTACAAATAAATGGATGGTAATTAGATTAGTTACATTGTTGAAATTAATGGATTACATGAACGGATGTACCTATTTCACGTGTTTATTCACGTTCAAAATAAATAATTGCCATTTCACACATTTCCCAGAAGTCCTTGAAACAAAACACGCGGCTACAAGCCTCGGTGAGGTTATGTAACTTACGTTAGCTGGCTGCTCATTCGTGGTAATGGAGCCGGCCTGACATGTCCCTGATGCGCTTCTGTCTGGGAAATTCTGTTACTGTTTCACATTTAAGGAAGAAAAGGCATTTTGTAATATCATTGTGCAGGGCAACCTCCATTTACCAGCCGCTAACTTACTTTCTGCGGCCAAAAACTCCACTTCCAACCTAAAGAAGCAACTTGAAGTAAGTTCATTTTTTTGGTCTGGCTAAAGTCATCCACAGCTTATTGGTTAGCTTGCCTGTCCTTGCCTTTTGTAGTTATAGTCAGACTGCCAGTCGACACTCTGATATATGCTAACTATTGCTATCTACCATGCTATCTAGGAAACATTAACTCAAAGACCAAGCGCGTTAGCTTTGTGCAGTATGCAGTTTTGAGACCTTAAACAATATAGGTTGTCTGCTGCTGGTATTCATGTGTAGTGCTGCTCCTAAACCTGTTTACAGATTTAATGTTGCTGCACGCTGTCTTTGCCGTATGCATGCATGCTCTTGTTGAAAGGTGTAGCCTGAAAAAACGGTTTTAGGATAATGTTCTATGGCAGCGCTTCCACTGAATGATGTACAGGACATGTTAAAGAGATGGTGGTGGACTTCTCATGTACATTTATGACAGGCAATTATTTAGAATCTGTAACTGTAATGAAACCATCAGGGGTTTCATGAACTCTCACATATCAGGCGTATAACTTTAATACATTGAACCAGTTGCTACAGTTGAAGAACACAACAGAAGTGTGGCATGATTGCCATATTCATACCGCTGTAAAATGTAACACAATGGCGAAGTAATCCAAAGTACTTAGAATACGTTACTCACATTGAGTAATCTGATGAAATGCGTTACAAATGACATTTTAGGGCATGTATTTTGTAATCTGTAGTGGAATACATTTTAAAAGTTAACCCTCCCAACACTGCCGACAAGGTGTCACTGAGGTACACTGAGCAAGGTACCGCCCCCAAGCACTGCTCCCTGGGCGCTGAATTGGCTGCCCACTGCTGTGTCACAATGTGTGGGATCAATGCAGATGACACATTTTGTAGTTGTGCAGTTTGTAGAGGGGTGTCTCAACAATGACCATCAATCACTTTCACTTAACACAGTGGGCAAGGAAATGCCAGAAAACAGTGTCCATAACCCTGAGACGATCTGTACAGGAACACCAATTGAGGATCAAACAAGTCGGCCCTTACACGGCAGCATGTTATAAGAAAGGCAAATAAGGACTTCTTAATGAAAGGGCTCCAAATATATTTACTGTCGGCATATGCATATTATAATTTACCATCATTGTAGGACTGTGACTATTCAGCATGTCCAAGTAACAGCAGTGTAGATGTCAGTTTATGCTCAAACTGCATTAATTCATGTTAACGCACAGTTATAAACGCCACTATTCATAAGAAACTCCTGGCAGACCCTTAAAAGGGCGAGTGTGTAGTTAAAAAGTTCAGCTAGAGTATAAAATGGTAGATTTAGAATCATTAGCTAAATATGATGTAGCTCAAATAGGTTGCTTCCTGGACATTAACAAATCTTGCATGATGTTTAGCTTCAGGGCCACTAAAAATAATATTTGCAGCCTAATTTTTTGCATGTTTGCTTATTATTCTACTCTGAACATGAGCAAATTTGAATATTAGTATGAATGTATTCAGTCACAAGGCATGTGACTCATGGCTGCTGTATGAATATGTGTTTTTAAGCCTATGGGATGCTGACTGGTCCCGGCGATTTCTGCAGTTGTCCCTCGCCTCCTCCAGGGTTGAGGTAGACATCGTCCCTGTAGTCCTTTCCTAACCTGGTGACATTTCCAGGATTATGGGTATTAACTGCTCTTCTCAGATTTTGGACTAAGATCTCAACAGAGATCAACTGCTTTTATGACTTCACGTCTCAGATTCTCATTCTGCCCATTTCCGTCCAGGTCCCTATGTAGCAGACCAGTACCCTACCAGTGCCATGTTTAATGACTATGGGCTAGTGTTTGGTTTGTTCCGGACATAACCCGGCCTGTGCCAACTACAAAATCCAATTTTCAGTCATCAGTTCATATGATACCGTTCAGGAGCCCTTGAGGACCATAACAGAGGCTTCAAGCAAACTTTAGGTGAGCGCTCATGTTCCTCTTAGAGAGTAAAGCTGCCACTGATCCCACAGCAGACTGTAGATATGTCATTCCAGGTCTGAGTCCCCCTAGACGGTGGATCAGGAAACGGATGCTCGCTCCCTATCTCACAGGAGGGGTTAACACAAGATTTATATGAACACATGTACACATACTTACACACTGTCTTACACAGTGATTTGCGTCTACCTTCTGACCCTCGCTGCCTAATCTACACTGGAAAACATATTTTTGCCAGTGTCATCCAATATTATTTTATTTTTTCAGTGGAATTTTTCTCCCTGGGGGAGGGGGAGACTAGCAACCATCCAATCACAGACAAGATGTCCTATCCTGCAAGGCCAAGCAGGGTCAGACAATCCCTGGAGGGTTAAGGGCCTTGCTCAAGGGCACAACGGTGAACGGTGGGATCTGATCCAGCGACCTTCCGGTCACAGATACGGTGCCCTAACCCGCTAGGCCACACACTGCCCCCAGACTCTGAGTCAGCTCCCCCCTTCTTAAGAACACTTATTGTAAGTGCGGCAAGGAAAATTACGGGCAGCCAGCGGACTGTGCAATAAGCGTGACATCACTGGCCTCTGAGTCAAGCGGGGGCCTGTGGACTGTGGGTGAAAGAGAGCTAATATACTGTTTGCTTGTAGCTTTTTCTCTGAACTCCCAAACTTACCCACAATGTCATATTTACGCAATATACGTGAATAACAAGCTAAGTGTGCGACACTTGGGAAATGGGGAGCTGTTGTACTGGGAGGCTTGGAAATGCATTCTGGGCATGTTTCTGGGAGAGAGGGTTGGACTTACAGAGAATCGCGGCCACGTCTCTGATCTTCATGTGTTACCCAGACGACGAGCGGGACATGCTGATTGACCTTCACGTCACGCCTGTTGGTAATGTTCCTGATCAGGTCAAAGGCTACTGCACTGACCTTTCAGGCTCAGTGGATTTCCAGAATGGTTTTTGACTCCCCGGGGCAAAACAGCAAGTTTGCTGATTCTATGAGTTAGGCCTTTCCTCCTCTTAGGAAGAAGCGTCCTCTCCTGACGTGGAGGTTTTTCTCCAAGGCCCGCCCTGAGTTATCTGGAAAGCCACGCAGATGAAAACATTCTCTGCATTTCAACCGAGGCTATTTTCCTTAGTTGGTTCCTGGACAAGTCCATACCTGCGCGGGTTGCCGGATTGGGCCTGACCTATGGAAGACAGGATCTTCCAGAGTTGATAATGTGCCTCACGGCAGCACGCAAGCCGCCCACACACAGCTACGTGTTTATGCTGAAACGGCTGGATCGTTCGGTCTTCCCTACACACACACAGGCACAGACACACACACACACACACACACACACACACACACAATTCAAAGTGGCCTGTAATCTGCTGCGTGAAGTAATTACCCAACAACTTCATATCCATTGACACCCAGAAGAAAAAATTTTGCAGGAAGAACATGCATCAGGGATACATTAATAATTTTGTCATGTTAATCTGCTATGGTGTTTTTTATCCCCCTGGTCACTGAATCTGTCACGGATGCGGCCTGTAAGGTGCTCCAAAGAAATGTGCTTTCCTTATGGTCAAAGGGGAACGCAGTGTAGCTGGGGGTGCTGTGTGGCTCAGTGGGTTAGGATGCTGTGTCTGTGATTGGAAGGTCACCGGTTGAAGACTGTAGGGCCCCTTATTCAAGGCCCTGAACCCCAATAATTCCACTGGCTAGCAAAGTATTAAAAATGTACAGGCAGTCAACAGGTTACAAATAAGATCTGTTCCTGTCTGTCTTCAAGTTGAATTTATCGGTAAGTTGGGAGAAAAAAATAATACAGTACATTACATACAGTAATACAGTAATTAATAATCCAGTAATAATAAAGTAACTACATGTACCTTGCATTGTACCTTGAGTGAACAATATTCTAGAAATTCATTATTACGAACCATTGGATTTAACACAAATTCTTAATTAGGGATACACCGATCAATCACCCAGTGATCAGACTTGGCCAATTTACTCCAGTAAACGTGTAACAGAGTGAATGTGCATCTGCTTTTATCCTCTATAATTACCCAAAGATCCATCAGAAACTTTTATTTCGGTACTTGCCTTATAAGGCTGATTTTGTTTTTCCATTATATTTCCCCCCTCCCACTAGTGATGCCTTCCTGTTGCGTAGAGGCATGAAAGGTGTCCCGTATATCAGCGGTAAATGTGTTTTTCTGTAATTGCCAGGAATAAAACTGGACGGTTCAAGTTGATTGGGTCACTCCTTTATTTAACTGGCAGGCCAACCAACATCAACACAACGCAGCACCCCGCTCACTCCGGCTACACAGGCTCAGTTTGAGGAAGCTAGAAAAAAGTGGAAGCTGCTAAAAATGAAGCCAATCCACGAGCCAGGAGTCTCTCCTGTCTTTGGTTGGCATTAGCAGTGAAACGAGCAATACAATTACGAGGAAAATTATGGAATTCATGGCACTGGATGACCAGCCATTTTCCTTAGTTGAGGATATGATAAATTACCTCAGCCCAAAATACAGAATATCAAGTAGGCGTTACTTTTCGAACTTTCGAGCTACCGGAGTTGTTTAATCTAGTCTGTCACACACGTAGCCTGCTACAAGCTTATCCCAAAGTGGTATTCCGTTATACAGCCGATTCCAATTCCATTTATAAAGAGAAACTTGTCATTAATGCTTTAGTAGTGCCATTTTGGTTATAATGTTGCCAAGGCAAAAAATGGTGCATTGTTATTTTATTTTATTTTTTTGACTGCACCCATTAGTATTTGAAAGAATATATTAAACTTTAGTTGTATTTATTTGTTTATTTATTTAGTTATGTTTATTTGAATTTGTACAGTTTAATAAGATTTTATGAAAATTAAGTTTTGCATTAAAGAATACTTGATTTTTGTTCGTATTTGTGATCGCACTTACAAATCAGAATCGGCCAAGAAAATTGCAATCGACGCATCCCTATTTTTAATATAATAGACCTTATGGTAGTTTGTTCATAAGTAGGAGTTATTCGTCGGATATTCTTAACCCAGGTACTGCCTGTAATATTTTTTTTCAGTTTTTTTACTGAAAGATATATACAGGAGCAGACTTTTGAGCGAATTGTATGTTTGACTGAAATTCAGATTATTTGCATTGCTTAGGGGTCATCCTGGTCTCTCTTCCCTTATTTTTAGCAGACAGACACTTTTATCGGAAGTGACAATTAGCGGCCCAATGGTGAGATCACTCTGCCAACCTTGGGATTTGAAACAGCGACCACCTGGGTGCAGTGCCCCAACCCGTTGTGTAAAGGTGTAAATCGGTGGTCAGAAAGCAATTCATTTTGGTTATGATTATTTAGGAAATGTTTTGATGCATCAGGAACCTTTCATTTATACGACAATTTGACTTTCTTCATTGATTTAGTTGATTATTTTGATAACCTAAGTTATACACTATAATTACATACTCTTGGGAGAGAAAGTAATTGGAATCAAAAAACATTGTGATTATTAAACAAGCCAGTGTATTGGTCAAAAAGGCCATATACTGAACTGTACAGAAAAAAAAAAACACGTAAAGGATGTACTACATGATTGGCCGCTTTTACCTAGGCTAAACAGTGACGCTCCAATGTGGATACTTGTAGGCACAGATTAGTGTAATGACATTACATTCTTGTTTATTCTGTGAAAAAGTAAAAGTCCATCTGTGGGGCAGATTTAATAATGAATTATAAACTTGCTGCCGGCCAGTACTTTGGGACCTAAGTGGTGAATAAGCCAAAAAATCTCTTTGAAAAGTGGCTGATTGTCCAATGCAACCGTCTCCATTGTTTTAATAGTTGTATTTAGCTGTACTAACTTTGATTACCTATAAAGGGTAAATATCGATAAGATTGACACATCAGATGGATGCTGATGTCTTGATTTTTTTGACAATTATCAGCCAATATTGATACATTAACTGATATATTGTGCATTTCTGAAGCAAACATTAACTTAGCTAGCTAGTTAGGCACGACAGAGTCTTTATCATTGCTACCATAGCTAGGAAAAAAAAAGATTTTTTTGCGATTACAAGAGAGGAGTGTTTCCCAAAAGTGTCATAATGCAAAGATTATCTTAGCCGTTCTGCTTTAAAGAACAGGGGCTAGCGAGCGTGTCTCTGTACAGCCATCAGTCACGGCCCAGCGCCTGGGGTCTGCAGCCTCATATCTACGCTCTTCCATGGCTCGCCACATTTCCAGGGAGATTATACTCCTGGTAGCATTGTGAAAGTCCCATGCCTGTATTCTGCGGTGGGCGTGTGTGTGTGGCTGTGTGTACGTATGTGTGTTTTATATACTTTCCTCAGAAATGTAGCTGTCTCACCTTCATTTTCCTAGATTTCTTCTCTTAATCCATGTTGACACATCCCCCACTCCCCCCCCCATTCCCTTAGTCAAGCCGATAGATATTCCCGGTTGGGGGGGGGGGGTTGAAACTAACCGAGAAATGAGAAAAGCAGACATACCCCCAACCCCCCCACTCTCATGAGTAACTTGGGGCCTTTCTCCATTTCATTCACTGCCTTTGTCTGGATTCCATTTCCACGCACATGGGGCTGCTTAATGCTCCAGCCTGCTTATTATTAGTTATATTTTTACATACTTTTTTGTAAACCACGTGATAAACCACATGTGATAAGATTTCTGTTGAACTGTTAACGTTCAGCCCTAAATGTTTGCAGGCAGTAAGGGTTTTAAAACAGAAAGGTAGGTGAGTGTTACTGGCCGTGCCACAGGTGTCGGGGCAAATTGCAGGTGTGCAGTTTACACGTTTAATCCGGCCACTCACACTCGCACAGACGCTCATGGGGTTTGGTCGGGATGCTGATCTGCCTGCTGGTTTGAATTAGTGGCTGGCCTTTTTGTGTGGCGTGCTATGAGGCATCGGGGGGAAAAGGCGCCGAACGCTGGCTGCGAATGCTGGCCCATGAACGCTGCCCCTTGCTGGTTGCCCTCTGCATTGTCCTCACGTGACCTCCCCCCGATAACAGGAAGACGGGCACGTCACTTTTACAGATGCGCCACCGAGGAATTTAACTCACCTATTAATCCTTTAGTGAACTTATGATTCATCAGTGTCTTTTCTTCTAGGAAACTCACATTCCGTGCATTTTTTAAATGTTTGTTTAATATTGCTACAGTGTCTGGAGATTAAATGACATCTTTTGAAGCACAATCCCGCCTCATTGAATAAACTTGGAACCATATAAACGCTCCCTGCGTGGCATTTTAATCTTCCATTCTGTTTTTTTTCCCCCCAGTTCTTTTGTAAATAGGGGGGGGCGGGGGGGTAGGAGGTAGATTAATTCTGAATTACCACGGACATCTAGCACAACATAAAATAGAATTGGAATTTGTCCGAATAGTGGCATCTGAAATTAGCAGCAAAGTTATACTGAACAATAAAAAACATAAGAGCAGGATTTATAGTATTACTTCAGATAATGTAAAATAAAATAAAAAATTCTACAGTAAAATGTGAGTAGAATGAATAAGATGTGAAATAAGGTGACGGTGTACAGATAAAGATTTAGATTTAAGACGTATGGCATCTCTGGTCAGGAGCTG
>JAODKN010000039.1:12351010-12361469 GCA_026774425.1 Petrocephalus zakoni | reverse complement strand
CCCCCCAAACCCCGGCCCCCCCCCCCCCTGACCCCCCCCCCCACGGTCATGTGGCACCCCCTGTGAGCAGGGGAGCCCCCCCCCCCCCCCCACACCCCCCCCCCGGCACGTGGGAGACTAGGGAGCAGCAGAGGGCTGAGTGCGGCTGTCAGCACGCTCTTATGTTCTGGGGAAATTCATGCCTGGGGGGGTCTGTGCAGCTGTCCCCAAGGTCATGCCCCCCACCCCCCCCTCCAACTCACCCGGCAGCGTGTGTCCTGACTGGCCAAAGCCAGGTTTCTCTTACCGCCCTCTCATGTGACGCGAGGATCGCAGAGTACGTAACGAGCCCCAAGCTCACTGCGACCCGTCAAGCGACCAAATCAGCTCAGCCTGATTTATAGTGGAGGGGGTGTGTGCGGCCCGGTGGGTTCGGAAATATGCCTGTGGTCAGAATGTCGCCGGTTCAAATCCCAGGGTCGGGAGGGTGGTTACATCGTTTGGGTCCCTGAGCAAGACCCTTAGTCACAATTGCTCCAGGTACTGTCAGACACTGGGATTTGAACCAGTGACCTTCTGATCGCATTCCCAGTGTCCTAACCTGCAGTCGCACACCACATCATTACCTGAAATCAGTTCTGGCCTGAGCTAAAAACCCAGAGTGAGGTTTGATGGTCCGATTGTTGCCTGTGACCCGTCTTCCATAAACCGGCGAGTGTAACCAAAGCCCATCCATACATTTCTGTGTTTGTTTCATCATAGTATGTGCCTGCACCCTCTCCTTCTTTGGTAGTGGAGGGTAGGTTGCCAGTTCAATAATAAATAACGGCGTACGGGCATCTGCCGTAGCCCTTTGCACCTGCTGCTACTGGAGGCGAAGTCGCTGTATTGCTTACTTTGGCACTCATGCTCCAAGTAAAATATAAAAGTCTCTGCGAGCATTTCAGTGTTGGGAAACACCTAAAGTCCCTCCGTCCAGAAATTATTCAAGGTTAATTTTAAAGCTTATTTATTCTTATTTTTTTTTATGGTTTTTAGCTGATTTTAACTAAATTGTCTATGATATTCCAAGTATAAGTAAGCATCTGCATTGAGTAACTGAGCCCTAAGACGGATGTTTACAGCCTGTGTGTTACGCGTTAAACCAGAGTGGCATGATGCATATAATGGGTGGATGGATAAATACATACTTCATTAATTCCAACAGCATTTACACAACACACACATTTACACTGCCACTAAGACATTTATACAAAAATAGACGATAAATAGTAACAATAAATAATATCCTGAGGTGGAAAATTCAGGTCCCGAAAGTAAAAATCCAGACTGAGATTTTGTTTCAACCAACCAACCAGTTAAGTACTCTGTGACGGTGACTCTGTATACTCAACTAGTTGGTCGAAACTAATTCATGGTCTGGATTTTCACTTTCTGGACCTGAAAATTCTACCTCTGTTAATATTTGACAATAAACAGCAGCAGTGTAAAAAATGTCAGAGAAGGTATTAAATAATTTCGTAGAAGAACCTAGATTAGTAATGCATTGTCTTGTAAGGATGACAGGTAATGTTCTAGGAAGTACCTGCTTTAGTGTCTTATGAAGAGAGAAATACTGCAAAATTATAAATTGGTAACATTGCTTAACTGATTCCCAAATGAAGCAACATCAAATGGCGCTTTATTTGTGTTTTGCCGCCATCTAGTGGTAGTAAGGTAGTGCGTCAGGTATGTGACCAGGCAGGCATTTGTTTACTCACGGCCTAAGATGACGACGTCTCAGGATGTCCTATGACTCAGCTGTTGTGGTAAAAAGCAGGAAGCTGATGAAACAGCTTCTCCAGAATCCAGACACTTCAGATTTGGCAGTTCTTGCTCAGCATGCAGTGCAGCCTGAATTCAGACCGGTGTCCCAAAAAGATACAATTCTCTCAAGGTGAGAGGTTTAGCTCTGCAGTGTTTCATCACTTTCTCAGCTGGACTGAGTCACTTCCTGCCGAAGCCCAGCTCACTTTGCTGGGTAAACTGATGTTCTGTGTGTACAGATACTTTTGTCAAAAGTGACATACAGGTGAAGGTCAGAGAGCAGCGTCCTTCATTGTCCTTGGAGTAATGGGTCTTCCTGAAGGGCCAAACGGCAAAATCAGCAATGGAATTTGAACCAACAACCTTCTGATCACCGAGGCTTTACCTGCAGAACCACATACCTGTCATGCTATAGCTGCATAAACATGTATAGAAAATTTTTAACTGATCAAGGAACTTCACCTGTAAGCCAAATGGTGTATGACTCAATGAATTAGGCCCCTGAGTCTCCTACTCAGATGGTTGCTGGTTTGAATACCGTGGTCAGAAGAGAAATGAAATTACAGTTGGGCCCTTGACCCCATGAAAAATGCTGACCCTGTGATTAGACCACAAGCTTCACTCTCACCCCTATATTTGTGTGCGTCTAAAGGGAGAGCATGATGGGGTATGTGAAAGCCATCACATTTCTATCTACCTGTACTTTTGCCAATGGGAAAGGTTGGAAAGTGATGTGATGGCACGAGGCTGGAGAGACCGCAGTAGAAATCATGTCATGTAAAAGTCCTGCTTTCTCCTGTCTTACAGGGCGGAATGAGCTCATAGCCAGATACATCAAGCTACGGACAGGAAAGACCAGAACGCGGAAGCAGGTACCTTCAGTTCCGAACTTCTTATCGTCTCTGTGCAACTTGAATTGCTTTGGGTTTACTGTAACATTGATAGATGCATTAGGCTATGGATAATTAGGTTGATCGGATTTTGATGATGATTAACGGCGTTAGTTCTGCTTACCTTGGAAGCAGCTGAGTTTCGTTGGATCATAAAATAAGCCTCCCTGGGGGTTGTGAGGTGAAGCTTCAGCAGGTGGAGGGTGAGCGACTGGAATAGCGAGTACTGTTTGCTCTCACACGAACCTGCACTGTCGCCGTTTTATTTATGAACGCGTTGCTGACGTATTCTAAGAATTGATGTCTCTTTCTCGTCAGGACATGTGGTGTGCTTTCTAGTTATGAAATTATCATTATTATTTTTGACGGTTGTCCAGCTGTTACCTAGGATTTTGGGTAAACATTCCCGTTTGTCTTCAGGCTGTTGAATCACTCAGTGAGCCGGTCTCCTTAAACGGGGACTGTGGAGTGACTGTCAAATGCATTTCTGTTTACGTTCAACAGGGGGCGCCACACGCCACTACAATCGCTAAAGGGGCTCTCAGTAAAAATAATAGTTTGAGACTTTGTTCCTGGCTTATGTAATGCATTGTGCCATGGAACCGGGAGTCAGAGTGAATTCAATCCCCAGCCCTACTTAGAAGCAGTTTTAAGTTTAATCTTACTCATTCAACCCCTGGAGGACTGGTTCTGAACATGTCCCTGCTAAGGGATATGGGGGAAGATGGCAGCATGTTCAGTCAGCACGTGACACAAACACTCCTTACCTGGAGAGCACTGTCCCAGCCCCAGACAATCCATACGTGTTGGATGCAGGCCGACACTGCGTCCTGACCCCTAAAACTTGCTCTCACCTGTGTATGTGTCTATGTGTCTCATAGGGGTGGTATGTGGTTAGGATACAGTACCTGTGATCGGAGGGTCGTAGGTTCAAATCCCCCAGGTGGCAGAGTAGTTTTACTGTTGAGTCCTAGAACAAGGCTTTTAACCCGCAATTGCTTGAGTGATTGTCTCACTATACTTTGCGAGAAATATGAATGTTTCTTTAGATAAAAAGTGTGTGTTAAATACATAAAATGGGACCAGCATAAACCCAGTTTCCAAATGGGGATGAATAAATTGTCACTGCTCAGTTTTGTCTTACGGCAGGAGTTTATTTAGCTGCCGGAGACAGTGACGGCCCCGTAAAAACCCAGCCCAGCTCGCGCTCATGTCCTCTGCACGATAGCTAATGTTCTTGTTTACGTCGGTCTCTTCGGAGCCAACACTGTAGAGCTCTGTGTGGCTTGGCCCTGCCAGAGTGTTTAAACCTGTCTCACACCCCCTTCCAGGTGTCTAGTCACATACAGGTTTTAGCGCGGAAGAAAGTCCGGGAGTACCAAGCGGGCATCAAGGTAGGTGCTACCAGGGGGCGTGCGGGCGACTCCTTCCTCTTTGGTTACGGCCTCTTCTCTCCTCTCTTTCCTCTCCTTCCCCCCGTTCTACTCTTCTTTTCTGCAGGTCTCTAGCCACTTGCAGGTTCTTGCCAGGAGAAAATCTCGCGAGATTCAGTCAAAGCTGAAGGTATGCGCTTGTGTAGCAGGCGGGGGCGGGGCTTGTTATGGCTTGGCTTTGTGGCTGACCAATAACAGCGGCTCGGCATGGCAGAAGCACCAATGGAGAATGGCTTACTAAGAGTAGTGCTGAGGAGACCTACACCAACAGCCAGAAAGTCTTTGAAAATGGATTTAGGTGGTCTATGGTTAGTTTATAAATACACTATTTTTATGTCAGTCTTTGAGCAGTGAGTTTTGTGTTGGCAGAGTAATTTCAGTCAAAGTTGTGTTTTTCTGGATACCCTTAATATGCTTGGTTAATAAGCTTTTATAATTTTCCATAAGCATCTTCTTCTGAACTGAAATAGATGTATTGTAAACACAATTTTGTTTGAAGGAAATCTCAGATAATAAAAAATAGACTTTTGTCATTAAAATATCTCCAAATGTATGAACAAGCGCCTTTTATTGTTACTTGTGAGAAGCTTTGTCTAGAAGAGGGCAGTACAGCTTATATAAAGACACCGTATTACCCTGTTCACCCATCCAGGGTTATGAAATATAGCTCAAAGTGAAGAAATCAGACCCCGTGATAAGGTGCAGTTTATGCAATGTTGTAATAAAAGATTAAGGGCAGGATGGGGAGGTATATTTGTCTTTTTTATTACTAAGAGATATTACAGTTTTGTTTGTTTGACCAGATCTGCTGAAACAACTCAGCTTTACTGCTGTGTTCAAGGGCACCCTGCCAGTATCATTCCCCAGATTGGAGTCTTTGTGTATCACGTGATTTAAGATGCAGACCTATATTGGCTCCATTGTTGACATAGTCTTTGGGGGGGTACCAAGGCTGGGGGCGGAGCTTGTTCACACTCAGGGATTCTTCATTCGGTGTTACAGTCTCTTGGCACATGATATTAGCAGAGGGGCTGTGCTATCACTATCAAAGACAGAGTAGCTGTCAGTTAGGCGGACACGCTAAGGCGTTGCTAGGGACACACTTACGGATGCATGGCCTGCGGCCGGCCGTCACCATGGCTTCGGATGTGTGCCAGAGTATGGCCAGCGAGCAATCCCCTCTTTTCCCGGTGCGGTCGTGCTGTGTGGCTAACGTGCTAATGCTATTGCGAGCAGGCTTTCCTGTGCTAAGCGTTAACCCCCTGTCTTCCTCTCTGTAACCCCCCCTACCCATCTCCTTGTGTTTATTTCTTCTCTGGGGAACTAGAGAACCATAACACTACGGCAATACGAGTCTAAATTAGTGCCATTCTGCGTGGGTCATATTTCATGCCTAGTTCATGTTCACTCTCAGCCCTCTCTGTCTGGGACGAGGGGATAGTAAAGTGTCTCCATGCCTCCCGTGACTTCGCCCAGACTTCCTCACTGTTTGCCATCTCTCTGTCTTATGTGTTCCAGATGTTTCATTGTCCGATTTCCTCAGTATTTCTTGCACCACCAGAACACACTCTTTCCCACGTCAATCCACATTTTTGCATCCATCTTTATAAATTCTGCAGTTTTTTTGCCAAACCTTCGGACTTGAAATGCTAAATTTTTCACTTAACAAACTCGTTTGGGTAACCGTGTATTGCCAATTCTGTACTCGTACCATGTACTTGGTGACCATTTTCAACTACTAGTCTTCCTTAATCCTGTACTCTCCCATCAGGACGTGGTACTTTAGCTCCTCTGTGTCCAATCCAGTTTGTCCCTTGATGTCTAACTTCTGGTGTTACCACATGATGACCTGTCTGCTCTTTGGGGAAAGTCTCCCCCACCAAATCTTTCTGGAACATGGAACTAAATCTCTGGTTCTGTCAGGGTCAGTGTGGAGCCCAGCAGGTTAGGACACTGTGTCTGTGCCCAGAAGGTTGCTGGTTCAGTGGCCCCTGAGCAACTCCCAGTTGCTCCAGGGACTATCTGTCCCCGCTCTCTCACTCAAAAAAGTACATCACTGTGGATAAAAGCCTCTGCTAAATAAATAATAATAAAGAATATGAAACTGCAAGCTAATCAATGGGTCATGCTACTTAAAATTGGTTAAATGGTAAAAATGTAATTTGCGATTAGGAATTACAAACCTTTCCCTGCTTTCGGGGAACATCTTCCTAAATTGATTTTAGAAGGAACTGAGAATTTGCCCACAGCTCATTCAAACCCAGGACTGAATTACATAGCCGACATTAACGCAGCAGTGTGCTTTGGGTTTTTATCAGGGAGGAAGGGAGCCCGTTCTGCAGGTGTGCTCAAATTAGTCCTGTGGTTGGCTTTACTAACGGTGTCTTCTCTCTCTGATTCAGGCCATGAACTTGGTAAGTCTTCACTTGATTACCGCCCAGTCGCTTCTCTGCTTTGAGCCTCCCAGCTGGAGCCGTGCCCGCCGGCTGCCTGGCGTGGGCTGGCGTGGCCCTGCCCGCCCACCGTGCGTTTGCTCGATTCTCCGCCTGGCTCTTGCGGGGCAGGGCCCAGCACTAACGCTAACGCCATTAACGGGGCCCAAAGATCCGTGCCTGGCGCTCGCCTGCCAGCTTTGCTTGCCTTTCCCTGCGGGCTGAGGGATCTTTGGAGGCTTCCTGAGTCTAAAACACACCCCTCCCCTGCAGGACTGTCTCCATCCACTCACAGTTGGTGCCTTTAATTTACCGTAGTATGAGTGTGGTGGATCGGCTCTGCCCCCAACCCCCCGAAGACTTCCTGGCTTTTCTAATCTATGCTCTTACCCTTAATGTAATACAAAACTACTTTTGTTGCGTATTATTTTTTACGGACAGATAAAGTTCTCAGTTACTCTTCTTATCCAGCTGGATTTGCAGTGCAATATGAAATATGAACATGTGTTATCGATAAATATATCTGTAAATGTAAATTCCTTTAAAGCAGAGTTTCCCAACCTGGTCCTTGGGGACTCACAGAAAGTCCACATTTTTGCTCCCTACAGGGAGCTGGGAGGGAGCAAAAATGTGGACCATCTGTGTGTCCCCAAGGATCAGATTGGGAAACTGCTTTAAAGGGATTTTTAACATTTATCCACATAAATATACGTGCCTGAGACCTCAAGAACATTTGTGTCATTTGAAGGTCTTCCGGTCTCGCTGAGTACCTCAAAGTCAAAATACCCTTTATTGTCCTACTCGGCTGTATGCCTCCCTGGGTCAGACACTGAAATCGAATATCGACTTTGTCGGTCATAGTGTGAGAAACAGTAATAAATATAACATAAATACAGGCAGTCCCCAAGTCAAGAACAGTTACGGACAGTACTTATGAACAGACTACCATAAAACTTAAAATTTGAATTAATTACAGTGGTTAGTTAGCTTGAGGTACAGTACTTTGTCGTTCTCATTATTATTATTATTATGTACCATATTGTTACGACTTAAAGACACATGGGGAACAGTTCTTATTTGTTACCTACAGACTGCCTGTATATGTACGACATAAATACTTAATATGACGTATTGAGATATGGACAGAAAAAGACAAAAATGCAGTGGGTCTTCTCTGTGCTGTGATTCCTGGCATTTTCGAAATGTGGGACACACCAGCAAGGGCCTTTCTCTGCCCTGGGGCTCCACCTAGTCTGGGCGAGATGCTGTTCGCCGTTCCAGCACCAGAGGTGGGACCGGCTGGCACCTCAGAGGCCTCGTCAGAGCCTCCCAGCCAGCACCATCTGCCTCCCAATGCGACAGTTCCCGTGACTGATGGCACTGTGAGAAACGTAAACGTCGCGATGGGTGGGGTTACTGTAGGTCATCAGTCATAGTGGCTTGAAGCTACATAAAAAAAAAACCAGACGGCTTAAGGTGCGTATATTTCGCTGTCTTCGTTTTCACTGGTTAGTTGATGGGTTTCGCTGAATTAAATTAGTTGTGAAGGGTGCAGTCAGATCAGTGACGTGTTTTCGGTAGAAAATAAAACTTCCTCATGGATGGGGCCTTGTAGCGGAGCAGATACTTAGCGATGTTTCACATCTGTAGAGTGACGCGGTCGCTTCTGGAATGGTAACCACAGAAGGGATACAAGATTTAAATCCGCCTGCGCTCTCTCTCTCTCTCTCTCTACTTCCTCTCCTTCTCACTCCCTTGCATTTCTTCTTCTTCTTCTTCTTCTTCTCCTCTCTCTCTCTCTCTCTCTCTCTCTCTGTCTCTATCAGTGAAGTCTTGCTTCCCTCAGCCTTGTCTCTGCATGAAGTAGCACCCGGGTGAGGCAGCACACATCTATAAAGCATGTCTGCGTCCGCAAATCAATACCAACCTCCGTCCAAAAGCTCAGGGCTCATATGGAGATCGTTACACTGTCACAGTGTCACAGAGCGATTTTCAAAGATAAACTTTCACTGGCACAAATTTTAGTATTGCTTTTCAGTTTTCAAATCTGGTACATCTTTCATTACGGATTATTCTGGGGGTGGTAGTGCACCAGGATGCTGTGAGGGTACAATGACATCAGACCTTGATGTTTCATCAAGGAGTTTGGTGCTTGATTATATTTGCGTATAGAAAAGTCTGCTATTGGCTCCAGATTGATCCTTTTCATCAAATTTTCAGGTTTGGTTGAGGATAATGATAATGTCCAGTGTCAGAAATATAGTGTGAAGCAGACGGGCTCCGGCGTGCTTTCGTAATGCTGAGGCTGGGAAGCCGGTCTCCGCTGTCCCTGATGTGACCTCCTTCTCCCATGCCTCCTCACCCACACACTTTCTGCAGTTCTGCATCATCATCATCATCCTAACACCCCTCCCTGTAAAAACCGACCGGAGCTTTGCATCTCCACCCCAGCTTCGCTCGGCCAGACCCGCCCCTCTGGCGTTCCTGATCCAAATCCCCGCCCTCCTCCTCCTCCCCACCAGGATCAGGCCTCCAAAGACAAAGCTCTCCAGAACATGGCGGCACTCTCCTCAGCGCAGATCGTCTCAGCCAGCGTGATGAAGAACCAGCTGCCCCCCCTGCCGCAGCCCCCCTACCCCCCGCCTGCTCGGGTGAGCCACCACCCCGAACGTCGCCTGCAGGGGGCATCCTTTTGCAGATTTTTTCTCCTTGCTGAGTCACACATTGCAGGATGGGGTGATCGTTTAAGGAATAAGTACTCATTCCACGCAGTAATTAAAATATAAACCCACAACCTCCCACACAGATCATTTCCATTACCCATAATCCACCTGTGTAGCTGTGCTCAGAGAGCTCTGATTGGAAAAAGACTGTCATGGCCGAATGTGTCCAGTTATTAGCTGCCTGGGTTTAACTGGCTTTTGGAGCAGGCACCAGTGATGTCCGTTTCTCCGTCATCTGGTGACTCCATTTGGTCCTTTTCTCCCCAGTTTTGGCCCGCCCCCATTCCCGGACAACCTGGCCCCTCTCAGGAGTGAGTAACAGCAGAGGGGTTTTACACACGCTGGTCTTCATGTTGCTCTCGGTGTCCCTGGGGATGCACACTAACCAAGCACAAATGGTACAAGATCATTGTGTATCTCTGGAGATTTCTGGAGGCGCCGTGTGCCGACGGCATGAATTCCCACTCTGCATTTACACAAAGAAAGGAAGTCCCATGTGAAACGTGACGGTTCTTTCGTGTGGAATAACATCTCCTGCTTTTTCAGCATCAAGCCGTTTGCACAGACCCCCTACCCCAACTTACCAGGACCCGTCCCAACACCTATATCAAGTGAGAGCAACCATAGTGCTGCGTGCATGTGGGTCTGCATACTGTAGATCACATTGTGTGTGTGTGTGTGTGGGTTTGCATACATGTAGATCACATTTGGGGACCAGGGTTAGTTAGGAGTATGCCCATAGAAATGAATGAAGAGTCCCCACAAAGATATGAATATGTAGACTGTGTGGTGTGTATATTGGTGTGGGATGCAGTTACATCCTGCAGTCATGCAAGTGTAATGCAGGTGTACTTAGTGCTCTAATTCTCAGGATGATTAAGTGTAAAATGTAAATGCTGCATCAAAACTGGTGCTTTGTTTTGTAACTTGCGGTCGACCGTCGAGACATTTCTACTCGATCATGATACAACTTCCAACCTCCACCCCCAAATGACTGGGTTAGCCAACATATAACATGTGCCATATAACATACTTTCTCTTCGTAGCTCTCACTGTAAAAAAGGTGGAGCCCGCTGCTATCGTGTATAATATCTGTGTGTGTAAATCGACTATGCGGACTGACGCCTGGGGGGGGGGGGGGGGGGGGGGGGGGGGGGGGGGGGGGGGGGGGGGGGGGGGGGGGGGGGGGGGGGGGG
>JAODKN010000039.1:12332603-12344077 GCA_026774425.1 Petrocephalus zakoni | reverse complement strand
TAACAGTATGGATAAAGCTCTGCTTCCCAACAGTCCTCCACCCCTGCTGTAACAGTATGGATAAAGCCCTGCTTCCCAACAGTCCTCCACCCCTGCTGTAACAGTATGGATAAAGCCCTGCTTCCCAACAGTACTCCATCCCTGCTGTAACAGTATGGATAAAGCTCTGCTTCCCAACAGTACTCCATCCCTGCTTTAACAGTATGGATGAAGCCCTGCTTCCCAACAGTACTCCATCCCTGCTGTAACAGTATGGATAAAGCTCTGCTTCCCAACAGTCCTCCATCCGTGCTGTAACAGTATGGATAAAGCTCTGCTTCCCAACAGTCCTCCACCCCTGCTGTAACAGTATGGATAAAGCCCTGCTTCCCCCACCTGAGCTGCCTGACAGTTTGCCAGAATCTTTTCAAAGCTGACTGAAAGTCTTTCTCCATGGCCTCATCAAACTCCTCCCACACCCGAGTTTTGGATCAGACCCCTGCCTTGAACTGCCACCCAATCTACCCTATGCCCAAGGCTCCCCCTGCAGGCAGTGGGCCCACAGGAGGATCAGCCCATGTTACTACTTCAGAGTTTTGTCTGGCCAGGCCCTTGGTGGAGGTCTGGCCACCAGGCACTCATCTACAAGCTCCTCTGCCAAGCTTGACTCCAGGGCAGGGCTCCAGTCTCCCCAGTCTGGACAGGGTTACACGGTCCTTACTGTCCATCATCATAATGGTCATTTGCACTTTGTCTGCCTGCTCACCTAGGACCAATTTGCTCTAGGAGACCCTACAAGGGGCAACATAGATCCTAAGAACACGGAGGCACACAAACCCCTTCACCACGAAAAGGCGGCAATTCATTGAGGGGACATTATATTGCAAATTCCAAAATGTCATCTTTATATAATGTATATCTTTAAACAATCCCAGGCATTAATGTTGAAATTTCTGACTTAATGTGTTATTATTCAAACTAAATCATAATAACTGCCTACATTTTACATATCTCCATATATACCTACATTTTCCACATACATCGCTATTCTCTGTTGCTACTGAAAATTGGTATAACTATATGAACAATACCTCGGTTATTTATTCATTATTGACGTAGTTGTTTTCTAGTTCAGAGATGCCTAGCGTCTGGAGAGGCTTATTTAGGGAAAGAGGAAATTATTAAAGACCTATTTCACGTCACGAAAACGGAAGGGCATTTTTTTTTACCACTTTTTAATGAAAATAGCTTTTATTACAGTGAAGGAATGTGGAGGGAAAAGAAAATGAAATCTATAACTGAGTTTTTTGTATGCATATTATAAAAAGTAAATGCTCGGCAGTCAAGAGAACAGGGACGTAAAGACTACGTTACCCAGGATTCCCTCTGTCGGAGTGACGCTGGGGGCAGTAGTCCAGAATGTGGAACCTCTCCCTTAAGACTACAGTCGGCAAAATGTCGAATAGTTTACAGCGGTGGTAAGTGAAGGGGGAGATCAAGAGGACGTCTCGGCGACTGACCAGGTGAAGTAAATGTAGCGGCAGGGCTGTCGCCCGGTCTTGGCGAGGGAGCTGCCTTTCCGGGGGGCTGAAACTGCGCAGCGATCCGCGGAGCTTTTCCGCTTCGCCAAGTCTCCCCCTGTCCGGGTATCACTCGTGTAACTGTTTTGCTGGGTGGCGTCGCCGGTGCCTTATTCCGCGATCGCCTACAAAGCGGTTCAGTGCAAATGCCTGCACTGACATTTTAAAGTGTACTTTTGCATGCACATGTAAGTGGGGACTGGGACTGCCCCACGCATCACTTTGGGCTCGGTTAGGGTCCAGCGCGCTGGAGCAGATTTCTCAGCAGTGCCGGAAGCTTCATGGCTGTATGTGCATGTCCGGATCTGTGTGTCTGTGTGTATGTAAGAGTTGTATGTGCATATTTCTAGGCTGTATGTATGTGTGTGTGTTATGCCGGGGTCAGATCACGTTGCTGCAGTGTCTCTGACGTTTAAGGGATTATGTTGATAACACTAGTGCTTCTCTAAGACGCCTACATCCATTAAAAAAAAACCAAAAGATGTTGGTTTTGGTGATATTATGACGCCGATCCATGGTTCATCTGCAGGTAGCACAGCAGACTTTGATTTTATGAGTAAAGATATAAGGAATAAAGAAGCTTATTTCAGGTGTAACATGAAATGTATCGGATGACTTGATGTTTCGCCGTAGGCTATGCAGCAGCCTTTACGCAGAAAAGTTCCGTCATGCCAGAGAGGCTACATTTTTCCCTTTATAGTGATCCCCTGCGGTAAGCTGAGCTTTTATAAGCCAAGTTTGCAAAAAACCGGTTTGGGGTCGACTTGTTAGACTAGAGATCGAGACATGTGAATGTGTTGTAGTTCCTCCATTTTTTCAGTGCTTGGGGTGCTTTGACAATTTATAAGTCGCGAAGTTCCTGCTGGAGCCCTGCTTCCCACCTTCACTAAGGTGAGCTGGATGCTGGAGCTGTGGAGCACACCTGAGCACTGGGGAGGAGGGGTGTGTGTGTGGTATGTGGTGGTGGTGGTGGGGGGGGGCTTCTGAGTGCCAGGGAGGTGTGTGTGTTTCTTGCACTCCTCATGTGTTCTATGTAACCTCTGCTTTTACAGCCGGACTTGCAGTCACCTGCCTTCACCAATCTTCTCCAGAGCTTTCCGGTTGCGTCCCTGACGCCATCATGCAGTGCGATTCGCCCATCAAGCTGCGTGTCTTCTCCCTCAACTGCTGGTGAGTTTTGTCTGAGTCTGTCTGTATCAGAACGCATCTGTGTTTGTGTCTGAATCTGTGTCTGTGTGTGTCTGTATCTCTCTATTTTGAAGCATATATGTGTGTGTGTCCTGAGAAACTGTATATCCCTTTATTCAAAGGGTAGCTTGAAAAGTAAGCCTCTGAGAACTTTGTTTCTCCGTTTCCAAATTTGCAATACATCAGTGTGTCTCCTGGTAACTGAAGACTTCATAAGGTTAATTTTTCCATATTTGGCACTAAACTGTGCTTGAAGAGAGTTTTATCTGTTTTTCTTTTTTTTTCTCCACCCTAAGCTTTGTGAATTTTGCCAAGCATGGCTGTTTCTAAAATGTTTCCATGTATGAAATGAGTATTAAATGAGACATGGAATCATAGGCCTATCTATGTCAACATGTTTGACATCCTGGTATTTGTTACTTGTGATCTGTGCTTTATAGCTTGGTGAACTTATCGGCCGGGGGAGGGGGGAAGATTAATTAGCAAAGCTTTGTTTATGTATGTATTTTGTTGACCTTGGACACCGCTGGAGGTGTCTGCTTTTACTGTACTCTCAAGCGGTCGGTTTAGAGTGTCATCCTGCGGATGTGAAACCGCCGGGCGACCGCATGTCACCGTTCCAGGGGCATCCGCTACCGCAGTCTGCATTGCACCGAGCGCTATGACATGATCGCCGACCTGCTGGCCAGAGAGGGACATGACATTGTGCTACTGCAGGAGGTGGGTGGAGCTTAAGTTAGTCATGTGACGGCCCTGGGCACCCCAGTGTCTTCCTTGTTAGACCTGAAACCTTCAATGAAATGTCCAAACTGGGAAACTTCTTTGTTTTTTTTTTTTTTCTTTTGTTCCGCAGAAACTGCAATAAAAAATTACTCAGGTACTGCCTGTACTTGCACTGCCGAGGTATTTTATGTAGCCGAGCGGGATGTCGACCTAATCGTTGGTGTTTGTACTTTATGAGTGTTTACTGTAAGCATTTCAGCCACTTGAAATGACAGTGCAGTTTTGAAAACAGTCAGCGTTCTGCTGAAGACAAAAATAGCTTTTTTTTCTGCAAGCATATCAGTGTGTCAAGCCCATCAATTCTACTCTCGAGTTTCAGTACTACCTAGGAAATGGCTGTCAAAGATGTAAGATGATTATTAATTCTATAAAGGGTCATTTGGGGGATATAATTTTCAGAATTTTCAAGTTAAGTTCCTCTCTTAATTTAACAGTCAGTTCCTCTGCTGGTTCTAAAGGGATTTCATCTTCTACGGTCATGTCTTCTCTTGATCCTTCTGGTATGGTGAGTGAGAGGTGGTTTGTGCCATAGGTGTGGAGTGAGAGAGACTTCCTATTCCTGAAGAGAAGGCTTGCCTGCTGCCTTCCATACTCCCATTACTTTAAGAGGTAAGTACAGCTGGGATCTCCTCGAATCTGGGACTGTGGGCCTCTGATTTCAGGGGTGTACCAGCAGTCAGATTTCCATTTACCCTTAAAGAGCCCCATGTCACTTGGGACTAGCGAACAGATTTCAGGTTTTATTGACGTGCGTGTTTGGAGGAGTGTCGTGAAATTCTTATCTCAAGGGAAGAGACCGGGGCAGGGCGGGACAATAGGACAGACGGGCGTACGCAGTAGAAGACAAGATGGTGCGAGACATTTATCGTTGAATTTATTTGACGGAGGCCTTTTTTGAGAAAGCAGAATCAGCCAGTCCCCGGACTAAATGGGGTCCAATGGTGACCTCACTCTGGCAGCAAGGTTATCCAAACCAGTGACTTTCTGATCACATGCTGGCATCCTAACCCACACACCACCCAGAAGACAGTGCGATATAAGGACAAGTGGACGATAAATAAGTAATATGCAGGCTGCAGTGAGGATAAGGGTGTGGTTAGCTCAGACTGCCTGAATGGGTGATTAGTAACAGTTCTCAGTAACAGTTTGACTGGCATTGATACGCTCTGTGTCCCGCTTATATGCAGTGGCGTCATTGGGAGCGGCCTGGCTGTCCTGTCCAAGCACAGCATCAGGGACTCCTTCCTTTTCCGCTACTCGCTGAACGGATACCCCTACATGGTAAGTGCCCCCCCCAGCGCCATCCGTGTAGAGCATTCTGGATGGGGGCAGATGGTGCTGTGCTCATCAGCTGCTTCCTCGTTGGCTTGCAGGCAGCTCTGATCTTCCTTAACAATAGCTAAAAGAATTACACCCCCTCCCGCCCCCCCCACCGAAATTTCCTCGACCCTCGAGATGTGAGCCCTGTCCTGTTTCTGCCTTAGGCGCACCATGGAGACTGGTTTGGCGGGAAGGCCGTGGGCTTGGTCGTCATGAACATCCAGGGACTGACGGCACACGTCTACGTAACACACGTGAGCCTGACCTTTGACCAGACGCGGTGTCTGGGGTGTTTGCCTAACTCTGTCATTTGGATGTTGCAATCTGCCTCACCCTATCTCCAGTAGCCACCCCCCCCCCCAGTTCTCAGGATGGTATCTTCCAGGAGTTCCTTCTCCCTGCCTATGAAGCACATGCTTACAGCTTTCCCTTTAAGTACGGTGGCCCCGAAGTGCAACACGTAGCATGTTAAAAAATCCAAAACGTTCAGAAAATGCAAAACCATTTAAGAAAAGGCAAAAGGAAAAAAAAAAACACGTATTTTGATTCTTCTTAAACATATTTGCATTTTTTGGATGTTTTTGCAATTCTTTCATGTTTTTGAGCCCCTTAACTTGTTCTTTGCGTTATGTTAAAGTGTAGTGTTTTTGGCACTTCTGGGCCACCGTACTTATGTAACGAAGCGGGGCTGACTTGGCTGCCTGTTCTTGTTGAATTTAAAAAGCCCCTCAAGGATGAGCAGCCATGACTGTCCATGCCCCCATGTGTCCTCCACAGCTCCATGCTGAGTACTGCCGGGAGCAGGACACCTACCTGCCACACAGGGTGGTACAGGCCTGGGAGCTACAGCAGTTTGTCCGGTGGGTAGATATTAACACCCCCCCCCTCCCCAAATGACATTCACTGTATGTCCAGCGTGAATCACCCCCATCGAAATATTCCCATTTGCTTTACAACCTTACAGGAAAAGACACAAATCGATATTTTTTTCCAGCTTTACTTACTCAAAGCAATCTTTATTATCCAAGTTCAGAAGAATAAAAAAAACTGAGATTAATAAGGGATCACCCCATGTAAATTAAATCCGGTGTAAGTAACCACAATTCCCATTGCAGACCATGGTTACTGGCTTCCACCTGTGATCAGTTGTAATCGGTGTGATTAGTGAAGCATAAAAACAGCTATTTCCGGAGCATTCCCTTGCTTGGTAGTGCAACTGACGGCGAACAACTGACTATGGGTGGCAAACCACTTTCAAAAGATCTCAGGGATAGAGTTGTGGACAGACATAAGCCAGGAGATAATACATAATTTACATAATAAATACATAAATAATAAAGAAGTGGCAAGTGTTTGATTCTAGGACCCTTCCTGGATCCGGCCGTCCCGCCAAACTGGAGGGAAGAGCAAGGAGGAAACTGGTGAGAGAGGCGACCAAGAGGCCAATGGCCACTTTGAAGGAGTTACAGGATTTAATGGCAAAGAGTGGTCATTGTGTGCATGTGACAACAATTTCACAAGCGCTCCACATTTGCGGCTTGTTCGGGAGGGTCGCAAGGAAAAAGCCACTTCTCAAGAAAGGCCACATTAAGGCTCGTTTGAGCTCAGCCAGAATGCACCTTGAAGATTCTGGTGCCAAGTCAAAAAAGGTCTTATGGTCAGATGAGACCAAAATCGAACTATTTGGCCTCAATACCAAACGGCACACCTGGCAGAAATCCAGTGCAGCTCACCATCCACAGCACACCATGCCTACCGTAAAGCATGGAGGTGGCAGCATGCTGTGGTGGGGGTGTTCCTCTGCCGCAGGGCCTGGGGCTCTCCTTAGGGTAGAAGGAAGAATGGATGGGGCAACATACTGTCAAATTCTTGAGGAAAACCTACTACCCTCTGCCAGAAAGTTGAAGATGGGCAAGATGTTCACCTTTCAGCACGTCAACAACCCGAAGCATACAGCCAAACTGACCCAGTGAATATCCTCGTGTGGCCCTGTCAGAGCTCAGTGAATGTCCTCGTGTGGCCCAGTCAGAGCTCAGTGAATGTCCTCGTGTGGCCCAGTCAGAGCCCAGTGAATGTCCTCGTGTGGCCCAGTCAGAGCCCAGTGAATGTCCTCGTGTGGCCCACTCAGAGCCCAGTGAATGTCCTCGTGTGGCCCACTCAGAGCCTAGTGAATGTCCTCGTGTGGCCCAGTCAGAGCCCAGTGAATGTCCTCGTGTGGCCCAGTCAGAGCCTAGTGAATGTCCTCGTGTGGCCCACTCAGAGCCCAGTGAATGTCCTCGTGTGGCCCACTCAGAGCCCAGTGAATGTCCTCGTGTGGCCCAGTCAGAGCCCAGACCTAAGTCCCATTGAAAATCTGTAGAAAGACTTGAAGATGGCAGTCCACCAACACTCACCATCCAATTTAACCAAACTTGAACAGTTCTGTAAAGAAAAGCGGGCAAGTATTGCTCAATCTAGATGTGCAGAGCTGATGGGGAAGTATGTCAACAGACTCAAGCCTGTCACTAAAGCAGAAGGTGGTTCAACAGGATATTGACATTGGGGGTGATCCTTTATTAATCTCAGTATGTCTTGTTTTTGATTTTTTTTATAATTATTCTGAACTGTAGCTGTGATCTTTCACTTAGATGTTACAGGTTGCATTTAGTAAGTAAAGCTGGGAAGAAAAGGGGAATATTTCAAAGAGGTGATTCTTTCTATAGCCACTGTGGGTCCCAAATGACTCCCTTTAATGCTGACTTACAGCCACACCTCCTGTGGGGCGGACCTGGTCATTCTGGGGGGTGATTTGAATATGCACCCCCAGGACCTGGGCACCCGGCTCGTATTCAAGTACACGGGCCTCCGAGACTGCTTCGTCGAGACGGATAAATTTGACGTGAGTTCCCCCCCTTTGCATGCTGCGGCTTCTGCGACACTCGCATTATGTTCCTCCGGGCACCGGGAGGCACTCTGCTCATGTTTTAACCAGCCTCAGCTAATCTCCAGACGTACGGGTGCTAACATTGGCAGGGTTGCGAGGAAGGCTTCACCCTTATAGCAGACAACCCCTTCACAGACAAGAAGGAGCTCCTCCCCTTTGATAAAGGCATCCGGATTGACTATATCCTCTTCAAGGTGAGTGGGATGGATGGATGGATAATTAAATCCCAAAGGAAATTTCAGGCTTACAGTAGCACAACACACATGAAGACATTAAAAACCATTGGGACAGTAATAAACAGTAACTATAAATAAATGACAATGGACAGTATCAGTGCAAAGAATGTCTTGGTAAGTCTTGCACAGAATTCTGTAGTAGCGGCTCTGTAATAAATAGTGTTGCATAGAGCTCGAAGCTATTTCGAATCTCCCTCTAGTTCCTGTCGCGAAGGAGACCCCAGAGGCCTGAGCAGTAACGTAGCTCCCTCTTCTGCCTTGCAGGGGTCCGACAGGGTGTGCATGAAGTGTGAGCTCCTGTCCACCACCAAGGGCTCGGTTCCCGGGAAGCCCTTCCCGTACTCGGACCACGAGGCTTTGTGCGCCGTGCTGCTGGTGCGGCCAGGAGAGGGCGCCGTTGGGAGCAACGGGGACGGCGACGTGGGTAATGACCTCGGGGGATCCGGACAGATGACTCGTGTTGTTTTTCACCTTTCCCCCTGTCACTGCCCACCCCCCGAGTGTGCAGATCATGTGTTACTCCGGCGTGACTGTCGACTTGCAGATTTTCCTCTGCAAAATGGTAGGAAATGCTGACCGCACGGTTCCCTTTTGCATAAAGAAGCCAGACTTTACAGAACCAAATTATAAATGGCTGACATGTTGGTCAGGATTGGTCAGGGTGGCACAGTGTGTCCCAGGCTCCCCAGAGTGATGTCAAAACTGGGCGCTTGAGCAAGGCCCTTAACCACAATTGCTCCAGGGGCTGGCTGATCCTGCTCGTGTGCGTCACTTTCGATAAAAGGTTCTTGTAAATAACCATAAGGTATCCAAGCCAAGTCTTGTTCTCAAAGGGTGGCACAGTGGCTCAGTGAACACATTTGTGGCCTCACATCTCCAGGGTCGTGGGTTTGAATCCCATCTCTGTGCTGGGGAGTTTCTCCCTGTGTTATGCAGGTTAGGGTTAGAGTTGGGGTGTTACCCAGGGCAATTTCCTGGGGTCACCCTGGAAAAAGTCACTTCAGAACCCCCATACCCCCAATGATATATGATTAGTGAGTAGAGTCAGAAGATGGTAGCCGCTTAGCAGAGCTGCTTCAGCATCTCCTCAATATGGAGCGCAGCAATTTCATGTTTAGTGTAGTGACTGTTTATGGCCTCCTGCGAAGGCGAGGTCTGAGTAGTGGTAATCACCCATGCTAGGTAACCCTCTTCTGGCCTATACTTTCTAGGCACACGGTTCACTGCGGATGAATGTTCCAGAAGGTGTTTCATCTTGCTGTATGTGGGGAAGTTGCTGATGCCATGACTAATGTCTTCCTTCCTCACCCTGGTCTCCCTCACCCCGCAGCGGGCCTGGCCGAGCTGGTGAACACGGTGACGGAGGCCCGCACGGAAGTGAAGGTGGGCCTGCACTGCGCCCAGCGCATGCTGCACACGGTGACACGCTCAGGGGTGCTGGGGCTCGCCCTGCTGCTGCTGGAGATGGCCATCGCCACTGTGCCCTACCTGGCCCCCGCCACCGGGCAGCCCTTCCCGCAGGCCTCCTTCTACCTGCTGGGGGCGCTGTGCTTCGTCATCCTGCTCGCATCCGTGCTGCTCTTCGTCTTCCACAGCATGCAGGTCAAGGCCCTGCAGGGCGCCGAGGACCAGATGCGGCTGGCAGCCGGCGGGCTGCAGGAGAGGCTGCGAGGACGGCCCCCGTGCCACGACGGGGGCCCCCAAGCCCCCAGCGAAGACAGAGACCCCAGCACGGAATAGCACGGCTGTTTTAAACGAAACGGAAATTAAGTCTCTTTTAATTTCTTTTTTTTTTCTTTCATTTTCTTCGTTCCATTTCAGGAGAAAAGAAATAAGAAGTCTTATTTGTCCATCTTCAGGTGTGCTTCGCGATTTTGCTCCTTGGACCAAAACACTCCCACTGTATTGGCAGGCGTTACTTAGCAACATGATACAACGCGGTGGATCCGTGTTGGGTGAGGCAGGGCTCATGTGCAGAGCAGAGTGTGCATAGGGGGCACTGCAGTCCCAGTCAGGGGGTCCTGCACTTGCTAGAGGGGGCGGGCAGGGGATCATTCACTCCAATGCTTGTCTCAGGTCCACAACTCTCCGGCTTTTTCCCAGATTTCCACTTGTCGATCTCGTCCCCGGCGCCCGGGCCAGGTCCCTCCAGGTTCTGCTTTGTTAAATCTGCCCCATTTGCTCAGGTCGGGGGGAAGCTACAGCCACTGTTGGGATCCATCTATGGTGCTTCTTGAGTTTGTCACACGTCGCTCAACCTCCAGATAGCAGCTCATAGAAAAATAAAAGGCATTCTTCTTAAACGTCCTGGACTTTTATAACTGTACCATTCAATATCACTGTACTGTACTGCTATCGGCCTTGGTATGTGATGCCTCGGGCATTTTTTCTTTTTGTACATAAGAGCAGACTGAATGCTTTTAAACCAGATCCACAGGGTAACCTATTCGCTGGTCAGTTCAGTAACGTTTAGTGCCGTGGATGAATCGCTTCATGTTTTTAAAGGAACTGTTTAGAATTAGATGAGCAAAAAGCTTTAATTCCCATTAAAGGCCCAGATAGCCCCCTTCTTCCAGACAAACATTTCACGGAATGTTTAGAGGGGCGACGGAAGTTAACTAGACATGCATCAACAGCTAGTTTATATTAGAAAGGCTGGTCAACTGAATACCGTCAGTGTTGTCTGAATTTCATAACTAATAGTGATGTTATGACTAGTCCAGTTAATTAGTCTAAATGCCAAATACCTTTCCCCTGGTATGCTACCAGTCTACCAAATTTAGGTAACCTTCCTTTGCTGCAATAAGGCACAAAGTCCTCGTCTGCCCACCTGTAGTACTTGGTATATGCTGTGGCTATCTTTCATTCCTGGATTGGCACTGTGTACGCACACGCGCGCTTACACGCACCCACACGCGCTCACGTGCGGAGAGACATTGGGAGATTTACTCATCTTGTGAGACGTAAGAAGGCACTGCTGCTTCCTCATTTTTACTTGCAAAAACAGTGAAACCGTTGCAATAAAAAAAATGTTCTTATGATAACCTCCTTGCCTGTGGCCTTTCTGAGCTGCTAAATCGATATGTCCTGTCTTAGCCTGTGTTCTAAAGTTAAATCATTTCTGAATACTGCTTGGGGGGCGGGGGGGTTGAGATGACCTGCAGAAGTTAGGTATATTACAGCACTTATTTTATTAACTGGGATTTTTTTGCCATGTTTAAATAAGAAATGAATCCATAATACACCAGATAGGTTGTCAAGCTGCCAGAAATGATTGCGCTGTGCTGTAATAATTACCAGATCTTATGTTTTAAAGGATACCTGGTGGTTTTGAAAAATCGGTGTGTTACTGCGGCTTCGTTTCCCCATAAGTAAGTGGGGGGGGGGGGGGGGGGGGCCGCGGGGGCGCGGCGGCGGGCGCCCGGGGCCCGCCCCCCGCACGCGAGGACGGAGGCGAGGAGGGGG
>JAODKN010000039.1:12293885-12304574 GCA_026774425.1 Petrocephalus zakoni | reverse complement strand
TCACATTGTGAGTCCATTTGAAAGAGTACTCAGTTCTTTTTGCATTCACATTGTGAGTCCATTTGAAAGAGTACTCGCTTCTTTTTGCATTCACATTGTGAGTCCATTTGAAAGAGTACTCGCTTCTTTTTGGGATGGGAAAGTGCCCAAGGAATATCGGTCGGCAACATTGCTGAAGAAGTTGCTCTCTGTACCTTACACTCACACTTCTTTCTGTTTTTCTGGCCACAGCCCCACAGGTGGTGCCAAAACTCGCCACCATCCTGGCCACCAAGGCCAGTGACCAGACAAAGTCGGATGATACCTTGGCGACAACGTGCCGTACTTTCCATACCTTGCTGCTGGCAGAGCCTGAGCTGGCCAAGAAGGTGCTTAACGAGGGCCTGGTCAACTCTCTGAATGACCTCAGCCGCAACGGGTGAGACCCGTCAAACCTCACTGCACTGTCATAGCCTAGTCACCCTGCCGCTGCATAGCCCTTCCTTAGAACCTCTGCACCGTCAGCCCCAAAAAGACAACAACATTCACCTTATGCAGCAGGCAAAGCCTCTGATTCACTGCTAAAAAGCTTCGGCTTTTTGGATTTGCTCCAAAAATGCATATTTATTACTCGACAAAACAACACTTTTTTATGCCATGAGTCATCCTCATCTTGTTATGAATTATATGCCAGAGATAATGTTCTGCATCTCTCTGCGAGTGGGTGAAGGCCTTGCGGGTTTTATCATCTGCCCCCCGTACCCCCCATCAGGTCCCTGTCAAACACCAGCAAAGCCGCCTCCGTCCTTCTGTATGGCCTCTGGTCAGAAAAGGAGATCCAAAGCTTCCTGAAGAAGGTAAGGCCTGTCTGGGCTGAGTTAATGCAACCCCAGCTAACAATTTTTTGTTCTAGGAATGTTTACCGAACGTTATGATTATAGTTCCTGATGTTCCTAGAACGTTCGCCCACTACTACAACTAATAACATGAAGCCAAACAAAGAGCATGGAAGGGCAGTGGGCAACCCTATCACATCAAACATTAATGGTTACGGGTTCAAGGCTTGATAGGGCATTTGTTTTATATACACATAGCCCTTTTATAATAGAATAAACAATATTTTTCAGTATTACTTATGTTAAAGGGGCGTTCAGATAATAATACTATTGTGCCAACACTGACAGAACCTTTGTTAAAATGTAAAACGTGGAAATGACGTTCTATTAACGTTCTTTGCCAGCTTTGAGAAGACCTTTGGCTAAAGTTCTTGGAACGTTCCCTGTCATCTGGGACAATACTTTTGCTTGTAGCAGAGGGTTATCTGTGAGTATAAAGCAGTATATGGCAGAAACATGAAACTGCAGCGGTGGCATCTAGTGGGGTGGCGAGTGGTCCTGCAAATTAAGATGCTAGCTCTGTCATCAAAAGGTTGCCAGGTTGACTCCCCCGGCCGTCTGGTCATAACCCCCAGTTACTCCAGGGACCCTGCTTCCTCAAAAAAAAATTACGTTGCTTTGAATAACTGTGTGTGCTTTATAATCCTGTTTCTTGCCATGTGTTACGGGTTAAGGTAAGGTAAGGTAAGTAGGTGGGGGGTGGGTTGGGGTCATTGGGGACCTCTGAGAGGCGGGAGGTTGTGAGAGGGTGGGGTTCACAGGTGTCTGTTTTTGCTAGAGTTTACCCATGCAGTGCTGTACCGCCTTGACCCCACCCCACAGCGGCAGGGGAAAAAATCCTGAAAGGCCAGTTGGATTCGGCGGCTGCTCTGCCTCTCATAATCACTTGGCGTGTCCCAGGCTGCCTGTCCTCAGGCGTGTTAGCCTGTGACTGACTCATGACTACTTATCGTAGCAGTCCCTCTAACCACTGTCACTTTCCTTTCTATGCATGGGGGCGGTGTGTGGCCCGGTGGGTTGAGATGCTATGTCAGTGATCAGAAGGTCAGCGGTTCTAATCCCGGGGTCAGCAGAGTGGTTTCACCATTGGGCCCTTTAACCCCAATTGCTTTCTCATAAATGTATGTTGGGCAAAAGCCTGCTATATAAATAAATTCTTATAATGCCTCAGTCATCTATTGACTTAATTGGCCTTTTGGACAAATGTTCCTTACCATGCATAAGAAAAGCAGGAAGTCTACTCCTGGTGGTCTTAAATATATTATGATTCTCCCTGGTACACTGGTTCCCAGTAAATGCAGTGCAATATTTGAACGAGGTTTTAATGAGTACTTGTTTCAGGGGAAGCCCTTTACTAGCCTGATATAACCAGCCAGGTTTGTTAACCTCGGAATGACAGCGTTTTTAGTGACTGTTGACAGGTCTAATACCGATTTATCTTCTGCAGCAAGGAATGTCTAAGTCTTCTTTTGTGAATGACATCACCAGCCAAGCCCACAAGTCTGTTCAGGTCATTGAATGAGGCGTCGTCTTGGACTCCGCTCGTCCGACAGAGGTGATATATTTGCTCTTTGTTTTGAAAAGATTCTCTGATAATTATTTGCGTCACATTCCACAAACTTGAAATGAAGGATATTCATTTCTCTGAACGAGCTCAAGAAATCTGATCAATCGTGAATGAATTCTGCAGAGCTTAACCTAATTCTAGCCAATTCTGCAGAGCTTAATCTAATTTTAGTCAATTCTTCTTGCAGGTGGGGATATACGTCTGTCTGCTGGGTCGGTGACCATAACACCTGGTGATTTCGCAGCGTGTGGATATTGTCATAAACTTAAATTTCTATTTTCTTAAGTGGAGAAGTGTTTTTTAAATCATTAAATTAGTAGGTCTAGAGATAAAAAAGAAGATTTTTACAATATTTACAGGTGGAGCAAAAGCTTTTTAAACAAGGTTACCAGTGTTAATGCTACATGCTGTCACGTTTTCTGGATGTTGATGGATTTTTTTTTTTTACACTTTGCTATGCCTACAGTAAATGCTTGTCTGCTGATTTCCTGTATTTGGTTTGGTTTCTGATGTTAGCTGTCATTGCTTTTCTTGGTGTTCTCTTGTGCTTGGGTACGTCTTGATTTGAACACCACTTCCGTAATGCCGACTCACAAACTTGCCAAGCTGCCTGTTTATATGTACGGCTGAAATAGCACTCTGCATCCAATTTACTCATTTACACATACACGCTGAGTTCCAAGTCAACAGGTATAGAGAAATTGACTATTTTTATTTTTGCTGTAATAAAGAAAGAAAAGACACATGACTTTGGAAAATGGGGTGGGGGTTTGTGGGCTGTCCTTCGGAGTTTGCCGTGAGTCTGATGAAGTGGCAGTATGAATTGGGAATATCTGCTTTCTCGTTACACTACTTGTGTTTCCATTAAAAAATGTAAGCATATTCACTATAAGTCGGCAAAGTGAAATTGTGAATAGGGCGTGTTTCCATTAACCATACGAATAATACAGATCATTTATCATCCCACGAGATTAAGATCCGTGCCTCGTGTTCCTGCATAGAGCGTGATTTCCACAAGCTAGTAGCCATAGGAGAACCAGTTGTCATTTTATCTCCAGTCTACCAAATCACAAATTCTGTTTCCCTTGCAGTTTGGCGAATTACTCTATTTTCTTTTACATGCCACAAAAACGACCTTGAGCGAATGTAAAAACTTTTTCTGTGATGAATTTTGTTTGCTTCGTCAAAATGCGCGAAATCTAGCACGGATAAAAAAGCATGGATATTTCAGGACTGCACTCCATGTTTTTGTAAAGATGGGATCTATAGGCTGCCTTATTCCCCAGGTCCAGGACAGACAATACATTGAATTTGGGTGATGTCGGGGATATGTTACTGTCTAACTTTACAGGGTCATCATACTTAGAACATGTTCGATATCGTCTTTACACTTTTATTAATTATTTTGTAGATGTTGGTTTTGATAATAAATATGAATTCACTCTGCCCGATTTTGCCACTGTTGTTCTAGTTAAAGAAGAGCAAAGCATTGGGATGGTTGTCATAACCTTTTACGGCAATAAATAAAAGCAGATATGAAGTGAGAACTTGTATGGTGTTTGTTTTACAGTATAAATAACCCGGAGGCTATTGTTAAACCATGGGAGTAGTTTTTTTTTTTTTAATTCTGGAATGTACTTAGCTTAGCTGCATGGCAGTCAGTGTGTGGTAAGGTGGTGAATTAAGGTGGTAACTCGGGGACCTTTTATCTGGCTTTGAACTCTGCAAGGCCCCCCGCTCCGTGCCGAGGCCTGTCTCCTTAGCCCCCTACAACACGTCACGTCCGTGCATTTCCCCATCTCTGCCCCGTTGCTCTGCCACTGCCTCTCGCAGAGCAGCGCGATCATTCCGTCGAGTCCCCCTAAGAGCGGGTTTGAAATTTCATTCCTGCCTCAGAGCGTCCTGCTGAAGGCATATCAATCACCACCCTACCCCTCTGCCTGGTGAAAAGTGTAGGCTCTCCACCCAGTGACACGTATGTTTGTTGTTTTTCGGGCATCATTATGCCAAGCAGCCATGACCAGGATAATGGGTGGATCATTTATACTGAGACTGTGGTGGGATGTAAACTCCACACACACACACACAGCGTGGGACCAGAATTCGAACCCCCAGCCATGCGGCCATCAGTTGACTGTTCTGAACTCTGGACCCCCATCTTACCGCACCTATCATTAGTGTAACACCTATTATTTACACAGTGATTACCACGTTGGCTCTCCAGATACAATGGGAGACACGCTGAACATGTCCCCTGCTCATTAAAAGCATTCCAGAGGCTGCAAATGACAGGTTTTAAATAGAAAGTGCAGCTGAATAAGGGTCCTCCTCAGATACCACTACTCACTGAGAAGTTCACTGTGTCACGGCAGAGTCACCCTACGGAGCCTATGGGCTGGTGGGGGTGTTAGACTCAGTGGTGGTCTGTTCCCAACATATGGCCGCCTTCTATTGGCACGTGACTAAGGACTGGGAGTCTATGCAGCGCCTTTTATGGCTGTCTGAGGTGCGAGCAGCGATGCTGGTCGTCACGGAAGCAGAGGGATCATATCTGGCATCTCTTACATTCGGCTGATAATGCCGTGCTTCTTTTTTAACTCCTTCAGCCGGCGAAACCGCTCGGCTCTCCCTGGAGCAACAGCCCAGCATTTACTGACAGCTCGCAGCATTTTGTCTCAAATGACACAATATGCCTGTTGCAGACATAGTCACATACTCTGTCTGCTGTAAGCGTTTTCTATAGCTTTATAATGTATATTGCAGCCCTAACCCAGTTCCACAGATTTCAACCATAGAGATGTATGTCCCCAGTGGTGCCATTCACTATCATGTAAGTCATGTTTTAGGTTGCCACAACAGTAACTACACTCAATAATAACCAGCTAGCTCGCTACCATCTCCTGACTCTACTTGCTAGCTATTTATTTAGTTTTTGAAACAACTGGGTGGGTCAGGTGTGACTTTTTGATTGGGGCCCAGAAACAATAAACCTGCCCCTTTGTGTTCATAATGATTAATCCTGGCTGATACATATGATGGTAATTATCCTTCAGGCAAAAGCTCCCAGGCGACATAGTGGTACATTTCCTGCTTTCGCAAAAAATGGGGTTCCTGATAACTCCACACAATCCTGCATCTTGTTTGTGGGATGTTTTATTGACTCAAACTCAATATTTCATCCTCCTTGTTTCCTCGAGTTAAGAGTGTTAACTTTTGTAACCTTTAATTGTTATCTTAATTTCTATTTTAAGAAAAAAAAAAGAATCATAGTGACAACATATTTGAGTATATTCGGTCTTTTGTTAAGGAGACACTTAAGATATATGGTAAGCGATGTGGGATTATTGTTCATGCCCAGTGAATGTCTGGGTGTGTCCCGCTAAGGATGATTCAAGTCTAGTCGTGTCTCATCAAGTTTCCCCTACATAAGTACCATTATCTTAACAGGAAACACCCAGTTTGCTTCACAGGAGGGCGGGACTGCTGGACTTGTGCCCAATCACGGTTTGCGTTTAGCGTTTGCAGTTAACCCAGGCTAAACTGAGACAGAGTTTTAAACTGAAGCATAGGAGGACGTTTAGAAGTTTAGCTTTAGTGCACTTCGTGTTTCATGAGGCCTCAGCAGCTGGCGCCAAACAGAAAGAATACAAGCCGCACACTCCAGACTACATACAGATGTCCACTCCACATGTTACATAAAGCCCAGTGACCTCTGTGCCTGGCAATGGAAGGTTGCTGGTTTGAATCCCAAGCTCGGGAGAGTAGCCACATTTCTGTTGGGCTGTTAACCCCCTGAAAAATGCTCCAAGGATGCTGGATGGGATGGCAATACACTCAGACCCCAAGCTTCACGCTCACCTATACATGCGTGAGTGTGTCTTAAAAAAGTGCATGATGGGATATGTGGAAAAAAAAACACTTTTCAATGTACCTGTACTTGTGACAATGAATGAATGTACTCGTGACAACGTACTGCTTGAGTCAGTTTTGATGTTCCAGCGGCAGACAGGTATTTAAAAGCAAGGAACACACCGTTGGTCTGTCATAACTTTTTACATCATCGTGTAATTAGTGTTGTGCAGTATTAAATAATGAAATGCTCTTCCTTTAGGCCAGCAGGTACATGCTTGGGCACTTTGGGGATTTTTATTTTTCAGGAAGAAGTTCCTGGAGTGAAAACACATTATGCTGTACATGTAGGGTGTGGGGTTGGGGGTCGTCCTCATCCTCCTTTGGCGTTTCTGCCCCCCCGGCTCTACTTCCTCAGTCCCCTCTTGGTTCTCTTGGAGCTGAGGGGAACAAGAAGAAAGGAAAATGGCGGTACTTTAGCGGCCAAGCAGTGCGGGAGCCGGTGAGACCTTCAGCCAGGCAAGCCTAATATTTACAGCAGGCACACATTCATACTAACGTATGGGATAAACCTGTCAGACCGAGAGCTATCTGACCGGGTTACCGAACCCATCACAGCAGAAGATGCTAATTATGATCATTTTCAAACAGCTTTAAAATCGACGTCTAACTACTGTTGTCTTTTACAGATCTTTATCAGTGGTAATAGATGGATAATTGACTAATTTAAGGTATAAAGTAACACTATAATTATACAAAGCTGTATGATTATAAGAGTGAGTTTGATGTCAGTCTCTGGCATGTCGACGTCCTGCACCGTGACGCCGGGGACCGTATGCTGGTCGTCATGGCACAGGCCGGCACCTCTTAGCGTCTTTCGGCGATGGTCGAGTATGCCACAGGGGCGGCCGCTCTCACGCCGCAGCCGTGACTCACGAGCGGAGAATGCCGGCTGCCATCGCTGACAGGGGCCACGCCCCAATGCCAAAGGCCCTGATCCCCTGACATATTAGCCGTCGCTGGCTAAAGGTGCCATTCCTGGAGAGCGGTGATGACCCCCCCGCCCCCCCCCCCCTTTTTCAAATCCAGATTTGCAACATGTCACCGAAAGAATCCCCCCCCCCAAACCGCAGCAACTGGCTTTAGCATGGCATATGGATTATTAGCCACCATACAAACTGCACATTTGCGTGGGGGCCCCCTGTTGGCCAGAAAAAGTCACTACATTAAACATTAGATAAACATGTTCCTTATTTGGCTACCATCTTTTGACCCTACTTGCTAGTTATATGCAGCCATGTAGTGATCATAGATTTTTGGAGATTCCTTTGCAGCCCCCCCATGGAAGGGGACGCCTCTGCCCATGGCCAGTCCTGCCAAAGATGGGTGCCAGTCCCGCTGGAGTAAGCAAGGTTGTGCAACATTGGCACATCACACGACAGGACATGTACGAGGAATCAGTGGTATCAAAAAACAACTCGCGATTAAAACTAGGCAGGATGCAGGTAGACAGCTTTCCTTCCTGGGGAGTCTGGACGTGTTTGGAGGAACATTTTGGATGTTGCCAAGCCTCGGCATCAGGAATAGAGATCCTGTGGCCCTGTGGCTTCTCCTGCACAGCTGCCTCGTCCCTCACACAATGCCCAGAGGCACTCTGAGCCTGAAGATGCCCCTTAGAGACACCTCTATTTAACTCGCGCCTATGTGTCCACCGTCCCGGAGCGGTCTTATGTACCATCCCCCCGTCTGAAGGTCAGGCGACAGCTGGGGGGTGAGAAGTAGCAACTAGCACAGGGGGGGAAAGTTCATGAAAGGTCACGCAGGGAGACAGAGTGGTGGCGGAACATTTTTCCAGGTAGAGGTACGGGGAATGTCTCTGTTTTTATTTTAAGGCTACGTTTGAACTTGAATGTTCCTCTACAGGTTTATCAGCAGTTAAAATATATTCCACTGACTGTCCCCAGGGGAGGATCATTGTTTAAGCTATCCTAGGCTACAGCCCAGGGCCCCAGCAAACATGAGGGCCCCACCCCGCCTCGGGAAAAACGGAACAGCCGCTTAAATCAGCTTCCCCTCTCCTGAGTGTCCATGCTGATTAGCATGGGGCCCCAGAGAAGTGAATCTGCCTGTGACCCCCCCCCGCCCCCCCCCACGAGCAATGTATCACCCTTTTCTTTTTCCACTGTTCAGACATCCGATACCTCTCCGTTATACTTTTTCACAGACGCACAACTTTGTCCCTCATTGTCCCCCAGTCGTGAAAGAACTGTCCTTCCAAACAACACTGAAGATCCAAATCGTTGGCATGGGGGGGCAGTATGTGCTTGTGACTGGAAGGTCGCTGGTTTGAATCCCAGGGCCAGTAGACTTGAACAAGGCCCTTAACCCCCCAGCTACAGGGTGCTGCACACTGGCTAATCCTGGGCTGTGAGCCCCAAGCTTGCTCTCACCTACATACGTGTCTCATGGAGCGCAAGACGGGGGAGGAGTATTTTGCCACAGGGATGAACAATGGTGTCACTATTATATTCTATACTGCAGCCATCAAACCTAGTGGGAACTTTGCTGGTTTGGTACATGCAAGAAGTCGTCATGATTCCCCTTACTCACGTCTTCTGATGGTCACTCACACGGTTCCTGAGGACATTAATCTAAAAAACAAAAAGGAAAATGAATAAACGTAAGGCAGCGATGATCACAGAGCTCAGATTAATCCTTGCCAGAGGTGGAGAGTTCCAGTCCAGAAAGTAAAAATCCAGACCAAGATTTTGTTTCAACCAACCAATTGCGTATGAAGAGTCACAGTCATACAGTACTGCACTACTTGGGTGAAACAATGGATTGCCTGTATTTTTACTTTCTGGGCCAGAAATAGCCACTTACTTTCTACCACTTACTGCTACTTACTTTCTCTAGAATAAAATGTATTTCCCTTTAAGCCCCCAAAACACATCAGCAGGAAAATCAGCATGACTGACAGGGTGTACCACCAAACACATCAGCAGGAAAATCAGCATGACTGACAGGGTCTACCACCAAACACATCAGAGCAGGAATGGGCCGCTTTTTTTCCTTTCTTTGTTGTTGAGCCGACTTGGCATTGATAAGGAAACCTACCAAGCGAGGAAGTTGACTTTTTGACAACTGACAAGTTGACGAGAAAAATATTCACAAGCCCCAAGCTGAGAACGGGAAAGGTGGCTCGATGTCATCACATGACCCAGAGACCCATCTACAGTAGAGTACATCTATCTCCTCCAGTTCTGGAATGGGCACATATCTCCACAAAGCATGAGCGGCTTCTGCAAGCGGGGGGACGGATATGTCGCTTACTTCGTATTTCTGCCGAGAGAACTTGTACTGGAACTCAAACTTCTCCGCCTCTAGCTCGTACATCCACTTCCATAGTTCATTGACCTTTTCCCTGCGGAGAAATCCAGAGCAGTGCATGATGGGATTGAGGGGTGGCACAGGGTGGCAAGTCCCACTGTGCTGGCGAATAAATTCATGACCCACATCAATGAGATTAGAACTCGGAAAGGGGAAGAAACACACCGGAGCTTATCTTCACCCAGGTGGTCAACGCTGAGCGGCTTGCGCCTGTCGTTGAGGATCTTCTTCTTCTTCTCCCGCTCGGTCTGCTTCTTGCCGCTCCGCCTGTCCGTCTGTGGGGCCCGAGATCTCGGTCAGCCCTGTCACACGCCACTTATAGCCGCGCCTAACGCTGAGGAGGACCTTTTGCATGTAGCCGCCGAAGTGCAGGCTCGTCAAAGTCTTCTTCTTCTTGGCATCATCCTCGGCCTTCTTCTTGGCCTCCTCCTCCTCTTTCCTGGCTCTCTCGTCCTAAAACATGACCAGGGTTATAGTCAGCTGTCCGCCATGGGCTTTGGAGGACTGTGCCAAAAGGGGACAATTTTTCCAAGCCAAGTCAAGTTAAATGGACAATAAAGCCCACTTGACTTGACTTAAGGCTTGTTTGGTTTAGACGCTATTAGTATGTTTAAGAGGAATTTATTTTTTCCCCATGATGGGGAACTTTGTGAATCGATGGACCCCTCAAGGATGATCTTTAGCAACGAAGACCCACCTCGACGCGTTTTTGGCGCTCCTTCTCCCTCTCGCTGCGGATCCGGTGCTGCTCGGCTCTCTCGGACCTGCGATTCTCCTGCCAACAGCGAAACGGCTGAAGAAGTTCTACATTACTGAAAGCAACCAGCTTTAACCCTAGACTTCCTTGACTTTTGCTCTTGGTGACATTTTTTGTGGTTTTCTGATTTTTGATCTTCTACTGAGATCGGACCTCTTTCTCCGCACCCACTGGACTGAAAACTTAAAGGCATGACAACTCTCCCTCTAGGGTGGCCAGAGCTGAACATTCGCTCACAGGAAATACCAAAT
>JAODKN010000039.1:12282032-12293785 GCA_026774425.1 Petrocephalus zakoni | reverse complement strand
ACTGAAAACTTAAAGGCATGACAACTCTCCCTCTAGGGTGGCCAGAGCTGAACATTCGCTCACAGGAAATACCAAATGCTGTCCTACAGCGACCTATCAGTCAGGAAGGACGTTCTTGGGTGGGGAGAGGGATGGAAGCAGGTCCAAAGGGCAGAGCAACTCACGATTCGCTCCTTCAGGCTGATCAGCTCCTCTTCTTCCTTCTTGCGGCTCTCAAAGTGAGCCTCGATCAGGGTCTGCAGCTCATTCAGGTCCTTCTCCATGCGCTTGCGGTGGATGTCCTGCCGGGATGAGCGCGCAGTCATTATTATTATTATTATTATTATTATTATTATTATTATTATTATGTGTGCCTTTCACGTGGGGGGTATTCCACAAATAGGATTTCTTGCTTAGCCGGATAACTTGTCGGATTTAAGGTAGTCTAAGCTAAATTTTAGTGAATGAAGATAAAGTCCATTTAGCCCAGACTACCTGAAATCCAACAAGTTATCTGGCTAAGAAAGAAATCCTGCTTCGTGGAACACCAGCCCAATGTAAGATAGCATTGGGTGGGCCCCTCATGTTTGCTGGGGCCCTGGGCTGTAGCCTAGGATAGCCTATGTGATGATTTTTCCCTGGTGACAGCCAGTGGAATACATTTACCTCTACCTGAAACATAACATAACATGCATTATCTATATCATCTACCCTGTGCATACTGTTACATTCCCATTCATCAGTATATCCTTTGAGAAAAGTGTAATACTTTCTATGAAGCCCATATTCATAAAGCCTAATAACTGTTCTCATAATTATAAGTATTTATAGAAAGGCATAACACATTATAGTCATGTTTCTCATACATTATGAATGCTCTATGAAGGTCTCATGTATAAATACCTTCATAATGCATTATAATGGCTGGTATTAGAATTAACGTTGCTTTGTGCTGCATTATGAAGGTGTTTATAGTGTATTATGGATGAGACCTTCATAGAGCATTCATTTTCACTCACATCAAAGTCGACTTTCTCTCCATCTGGGATCTTCGGAGGTACCAGGTTAGGCAACATGAAGGGCCTGAAAGACACCAGCAGGTCTACAGCTGTGCTGCATGCCTGACACGGGTCATGCTAACGAGCCAGATAACTTACTTCGGTTTGGGTTTTGTTTCCTCTGTTGCACCAATGAAAAGAAAACAGGAAGAAGTTTAATATAATCTCATCCTCCTCACTGGTGATGTTTTCACTAACAAATTCATTTATTCGTGTAGAAATACACTGATTTGTTCATAACACACATTTCTGCAAATTTATCTTGGACACCCCAAAGCAGTGTTTTCCAATCTGGACCCATAATCAGTCCATGTTTTTGCTACCCCACAGCTCTCTGCCAGACACTTCACATTTTTGCTTCCAGTACTGAGTTGGGAGGGAGCAAAAACATGGACTGTCTGTGGGTCTCTGAGGACTGGATCGGGAAACACTGCCATAAATTGTAAATATTACAGCTTCTTCAAAGATCAGAGTCACAGGGTTACAGAGGAGCTCTTCGTGATAAGCCTTCATCACCTCCTCCATCTTCAGCTTCTTCTCCAGCACCTGGGACCAAACAGAGAGCGTTGCCTGAAAGTCTGCCATGTGCAACCAACGCCCCAACACTTATCGAGCGTGAACCTAAAATAGAAGGCTGATAGCACATGGAGGGACCGGCAGCAGATGATGGTCCCCAGCCACACTGACCAAAGAAGGCCTGGCATTTGAGGAATCTTTATACGCAAGGACATATTGTTCACCCTCCCATTACACTCAGCATCTGTGACTATGCCCACCTGCCACAAAGCCTGGCCAGAGGGCCTCACTCAAAAAGTCCTCCCCAAACCCTCGGTGCTTCAAAAATTAATTAAATAGCTTGTGAGTAGAGCCATATGATTGTAGCTAGCTCGCTGGTTAGCAGAACATGCTGCTTCAGCAGGCCGGTGGTGTAGTGATTAGGGACACAACCATATAATTGAAAGATTGCCGGTTCGAGTCCCCAACCGACAAGTACTTCTAAGGTACCCTGAGCAAGGTACTGTCCCCAAGCACTGCTCCCCGGGCGCTCATGTAGCTGCCCCCTTCTGTGTCACAATGTCACATGGGTTAACACTTCGTAAGGATCTTAGGAAAGGAATAAAAATTAGTCCAGTGTCGAAAATACTGATTGAAGTGTCAAGAGAAAAAAAGAACCAAAAAACTATGAGAATAAAGTTCACCCGGAGGTCACTCTGGTTCTAAAATCCTTTGCCCCTCTTGTGAGTAATAAAAACAGATGTGGTGTCCTAGCTGGTCTCAGAGCTGATTTTCGGCTGGGCTAGAGTCTTGGGGCGACGGCGGAAGATGACTGTGGCCTCACCTCCTCCGTGCGTGTCTCCATCCTCAGCAGCCTCCTCTTCAGCATCTGGGCCAGGTGAGAAAAGCGAGGTCAGAAACCGTGCACGCACATCGAACGGGCCGGCCGCAGCAAGCAGGTGTTAGGCCAGTGGCTGCGGCTAGGCTACCTGGTCGGCTACACCGTCCCGTGAGAAATGCCTCCGCCAGAAAGTGCAGGAGATGTCATACGCGGCGTGTTAATGACAGCGGCAGATAATATTAGCTATCCTCTGGCCTCGGGGGCATTGGCGCTCCGCGGCTGGAAAGTGTGCGCAATCTGAAAAGCGCAATGATGGCGATTAGGTAAGGCCGCGTCTGGCAAAGGCGCCCGTGGGATGATGATGGGTTTCAAGCTGCTTTTCTGCCAGCTGTGCTGGAAAATGATATATGGGTGGCACTTCAGATAGGGGGGTGACTCACAGCCGCTATCGCGGCCGAGCCCCAGTTTCATTCCATGCGTTCGCGTCTGTGTGTGTGTGTGTGTGTCCGTGTGTGCTTGCCAAACACAGACAAAGGCGGCAGAATAGCAAGCGAGAGCGCCCGCACAGATACACAGTGCCAACGCCTCTGAACCGATGCCTCTCTATCAACAGATTTATAGGTAAGGGTGCAGTTAAGGGTGCAGTGTTAGGCGGCGTTAAATCACTGAGGCTCCTCTAGAAGAATAATTCATCCATGCCTTCAGAAGACACCCTTCATGCTGCTATAGCGATGCAGACATGCAGCGGACGAGGCTCTACCTTTACCCTCCGGGACCTCTTCCTCCTCCTCCTCCTCCTCATGCACCACCTCGTCCGCCTCTTCTACACAATGCCCACGGTTAGGGGGCATGACAGCCAGCAAAGCAAGTCCAGGCAACATTGCCGGCAGGTTACCCAAAACAGAACACCTGTCATTAGTACTCGTCAGGCAGTTGGCTATTAATGATGTCATACCGTTTGTGGCTTCAGAGATCCATGTTTGGAGTCTCAAATGTTTCTTTTAGCTTTTCCTGTAATTTCCACTACGTGCGTGGAAGGGGTTGGGTTTACCAGAGACCCCCTTGAGGATTAGCACAGATCCTCCTGAGGATTAGTGTAGACCTCCCTCAATGTGCTCTCTACCAGCCAGGCTCGGAGGGCTGGAGGCCTCTCCAAGTAGCGTGTCACCCTGGATGGAAACCCGAACTCATCTCAGACATTAGAGGGGAACCCAACCACCTAAGCCACCCAATGAAGACACGCACGCATCTGTTTTACGTGCTGATGGTGGATGATGATGCCCAGACTGAACATATGTTAAAGAAAGCACAGTGCTATGGATCTGTAAGGTGGATTTCTTTTGAACTTTTTAAAAGCAATGCAGTCATGAGAATTATGCTGAAGGAAATAGTTAAAGGATAGAAACATTCCTGAAAAACTGTCAGTGTTAATCCATTTCAAACAATAAGCTTGATTTCCAATTTATTTCGGAGACATCTTTTGTCCAAAATGATTATCAACCCCTACAGGAAATATACGACACCGTGAGATTCGACAAGTGAAAATTAGAGAGTAGAGTCAGCCAGGCCCTGGAGCAGCTGGGATTACTGGGTCTTGCTCAAGGGCCCAATGCTGACATCACTCAGTCAACCAGGGGATTTGAACCCATGACCTTCCAATCACCAATGCTGATACTCCAGAACGATACTACATCACAAACTATACATAGCACCACTTACTTCATGATACTTAGGTTAGCATTTACAGCCTGCCAAAACAATCGGTTTAACCGCTCATAACTAAGAATACTTTTTCAATGTTTTCATGTGATAGAACAGGTTGGGTTAAACGCGACCCAAACGCCTTGAGGCTCATTTTAATTGGAGACAGAAATAGTGGTAAGTCTGCTCTAGCATTTTCTGCATACCTCTGCCTCAGACATGTTAAATCTGAATCACCACCGGTGATGCCTGGGGGGCGAAGCCCAGGAGGAACCACCACCTGCGAGCAGCTGCAAGTGGAGATTGCCTCTGCACCAGAGCAAAGCAGAGCACCCACATCTCCAAAAGTCATTGGGACTTCACGCTGGATGCAAACTTTCGTACTAATTATTGTAGTATAAAAGCCACAGACGGGAGGGGTGTAGGCTGGCGAGCAGGGTTGCCAAGTTGGGTCAGCCGGCTGGAGCAAGATTTTCAATTCGAGACAAGTCTGCACACACATGCAGGCGCATTTATATGTATGTAACAGTTTTATTGCCTTGTAAGTGGTCTGTAGGGATTGCAAACTACCCCGACGCTTTTGATGTAGCTAATTTTAGGTTTATAATGAAATAAAATAGATTTGCAGTGTGCTTGCGTGACCCTGAGAGTTTGAAAGTGAATGTCAGGCCAGATGCGTGAGAGTTGGCAGCCCTGTATAGGAGGTGAGGCGGGGTGACCCCACCCTCACTGCTGAGGGACCTGCTCGGAGATTTGCATGTGAAATTATCCCACATTTGCAGGAAATGTTTACTGCTGATATTCTGCATACACTTAGCAGCATTTACCTCATTAAAGCAGACAGAATTTCATCTTTAGTTTTCTCAACACTGTTAGTCACACGAAGTAGACAGATTGCACATAGCCATGCTGTCTACCTCCATGCAGCATTAATCGGAGATATGCAAGATGGATTTTCCTTTATACTATATTTACTGATTTATACACAATGAACAATTAATATGCCCTCCCATTCTATTAGAAAAACGCAAGAATATTCATATGAGCAAGTAGTGTGTACAGAGTGCAAATAAGTAGTTTACTACAAATGATAACATTTATTAGAAAGTGTATTACAACAGTAATTTCATTACTTACCACCCTGATCCCTGAAAAGAGTACAGCAATAATAAAGAAAACAATGATGCATTTTATATGGGCATTACTACTGAAATAAACCGAAAGAAATGGTCAAATATATTTTCCAGAACTTTGCTGCTATGCAAGATATCATTATTACTAACAAACTCATGCACTATTTTGATTACTGAGTAGAAATTGGTCCTGAGGGCACACTCTGAGACTGCGGACACTTACTCGTATTCCTCCACTTCCTCGTTATCTGACATGTTTAAATTCCGGTCCCTGAAATGTGCGGGACAGAGAACTGGCTTAAATGAGTTTGGCAGTAGTAACTTTTCAGAGCCATTATTTCAGCGTTTGATGTAACTGTCCACCATAAAGTAATCCGTATCACAAATCCATTATTTATTCAGTTACATGAACACTAATATTTAAAATAACATTATCATTTATAGTTATATAAATGTATATATATAATCAAAATTGTTTGTATTATTGACAAGCTTAATAATTGATAACGGAGTGCTTACTGTAAGACAGAAGTTCCAAATTATTTTAAAAAGTCAACTGCACGTATTAAGAGTGCGCTTTTTAAATCTATTCATTCGGGTTCCACACGTCCAGATTCGGGTTATGATAATGTACTTCCCAGTGAAGCTTGACGCTGCAGTAGTAAGAGTTATGCCTTTCATTTCCCGGTTACCTGAGGTCTAAGAAGTTTCATCTTACAAACCATTTCCTACTTATTCCCCTTGTTTAAAAATGAGCACTTGAGTTCTCAGTCCTACCTGTGTGGGTGAAGGGGTCACGTCAACAATAACCAGTGGAACCAGTGTGTGGAGTCTGCCTTCCCCTGGCAGGCTTTAAGCTGGCCAGCAGTCACGTGACCACCTGAGTCTCGCCAGGGAGGGAGAGACACACTAGCCATGACAACAGTGCAGATCTCCCAGGGCTGGAGTGCTGCTTTTGTGGTTATTTTTAACTTGAGAGTTTGATTGTGCAGCGCCAAATGTCTGTTCCCAAAAAAGGCTCTTCAGTTTGAAAAGGGGGTGGGGGGCAGGGGGTCAGGGGATATTATCTGCTGGTGCGGGGCAGTCCTGACACAGCATCAGTCAGCTCAGGTCTGGTCAGGCTGGGGGAGTATGCACAGGGCATTGCCCCTCCCACCACATGACGAAAAACCTGGTCTGCATGTCAGCCACAGCCAGGTGTTACGTGGGCATCCCCTTGGCCTAGTCCAGCCTCTCGGATCCTCAGCAATGAGGAGCCTGCCAGCCTCAGGGAATCGCACCACAAGGCCGCAGTGCCATAATTGACGCTCCCACACAATGCAGGTAATGTGCCTGACTCAGGATTCCCCGAAGAGACATATTACCTCTTTGTCCTAAACTGCATTAAGGTGCCGATTCCCCCCTCCCCAGGGGGGGGCAGTATCGTCACAGAGCAGGACAGCCGTCAGCACCTTCATCCCTCTCCTCTGGCCTCTGGTCACCCCATCGTCATAACCATGACAGCAAGGGCAGCTGTATCACTTCTCCACCCCCCCCCACCAGATGTTACAAAAACTAAAAAAAAAATAGCTAGTCAGAACATGGTAGCATGGTAGCTGGTTCTTAGCACACCCTGCTTTAGCACCTCCTAAATAATATGTTTATTGGGGGCCCCCACACAAAGGTGGGGTTTGAATGGTGGTGAAAATTGCCCCTGCATGCAGGAACCAAGAAGTATTTCAGACGTGGGCCCGTAAAATCAGCCAGATGCCAGACAATTACATAAAAACAGAATAAGTACAGACACACTTTTCTACACATAATAATGCAGACACTGGAACTGAACCCAAAAAAATACGGAAAAAAATTATTTTATTAGTTCTTGCCCATTGTGAAGAATCTTTGAATCTGATCACATGTATCGGAGGAATGAAGGCTGGCCCAGATATATCCCTGTAAAAGACATCATCCAACTAGCTAATTCAGAAATGTCTTCAATTGCCGCTAAAGACCTCGCAGGTTAATTATTAAAATTACCCTGATACAGATAAAAGAAAGTAACACGGATTAAAAGTCAGGTGTCTCATTGTCACACGTGTGGCCTCAGGTTTCATTTCCGTCTCTTCAGAACTGTAACAGGAAAAGACAGACAGATGTCAGCACGAACACTCGCACACGCAGCACGGGTACGGCAGTGACTTCAGGAGACCCCCAGCTCTGCGGCGATGGCGAGACCTGACCGAAACATGCCCGGCCCGCACCACACCCTTCTCAAGTTCACATAACCCAGCGGTGAGTCACACAACTGCCTTTGTGCAACGTCTGTGTTTAAACACGGTCTCAGATCTGTGTGAGCAAAGTGCCTGCGATGGCTTCTGACACTGTTACATCACTTTCATTTTTAACGACTCATTTATATATTTTCAGTGTCTTCTTACGCGGAATGTAAACTGCTGATAGAGATCTATGATTTAGGGAAGATCTCGCTTTGTCTGAAAGAGATTCTTCTGTTTATTAGGCCACATTGTTAGCTATAATGGGGATTCCTACCCAGTTTTCCCCCAAGTTTCGCAGAAACCTTCACCTCAGAAAACCCCCCACACAAATGAAGCATCATTTTCCATTTGTATAGGAAGACAACAGGTACATTGTAATTAATTAGTGTTCACATATCCGCCATGCACTCGTAAGACACACACACATATCGAGGTGAGAGTGAAGTTTAGGGTCTGAGTGCATCCAGCACCCATGGAGAATTTCAGCGGGGCTGGGGGGTTACCCTGTATACAGTATTTATTACTCCCCGCATCCTCAAGCGGCTTGAGGATATGGAATTTAACCTATCAGCAGGTCTGAGCAGAGTGTGCGGTGGGCACAGACCTGCGGGCCTCTAGGACCCTGGGCCTTGCTGTTCTGTGCTGAGGCCTCCTCTTCCCTCTTCTGCCAGAGCTGCCGCTTACTGGCCACTGCCACCTTATACAGGTGCTGGGGAAAGCAAGGTCAGGTCAAAGGTGAAAGGTCAAGGCAGCTGTGTTGTCATCTTCAACTGCATGACCCATGGGTCAGACATTGAGATGCAATATCCATTGTTTGTCAATGTGCAGAACAAAAAGTAATAAACAGAATAGAAATATTGAGACATATAAACATGATATTTTAAGATGCCGAGACACAAAGAAAAGAAATTTACCTTTACAGCATTTGGCAGATGCCCTTAGCCAGAGCGACTTACATAAGTGCTTAGAGACTGCATTAGTGAATACCTTCTAAGAAAAAGTTAGCTAACTAATTGGTGTTGCAGATTTGGCGCAGAATTAAACGAGCAAAATGTGCAGCAATTAACAAAGCCGGTCTTAGACTGGGAGGGGCCAGGCTGTTCAAGTAATGCCAGATTGAAAATTATCCTGAAGGCCTGGCAATTTTTATCCCCCAACAAGTTAAAAAAAAAGTCATGATAGGGAAGCTGACCAAGGGGGTGATGCGGGGGAAAAACACACAGAGACACAAAGCTGCTGCATGTTCATTGCGGCTGGAGAAACATCTGAGTGCCGCAATTGGGCGTGGAGCCTTTACGAGGAAGATTCATCAATTTCCCTGACAGACGACCCAGTGTTACGGTACTGTTTGATACAGATGGATGGATTCTGTTCCAGAACAATTTCCCCAACGATAGGCTGTCGTACTGGTAAGTAAACAGATGATTCATTGACATGTCAGGCTGAGAAACAACATCTTTTCCCAGGAAATCAAGCTGAGTAACAACGGCGTGCTGGCAAGCACTGGGTTGTCCATTTCCTTATACTGCCCGCGACTTTTCCGGAACCAATCCACACTACACGCCACTGGCAGGGCCGGGGAACTCCTGCAACCGGACAGTTTTCATACTTCGTTACATGCCAAGCTAAACTATAACTGAGGTGCGTACATTCATTTATAAGACCTGCACACAGTCATCCATTTATCTCTGTTCTGCTTGGGATTTTCCCAGTGCGACATATGGCTGACAGACGATGCTTTACAATCCGATATCCAATAATCTCTGTAGCTAGCCTGACTTAAACATCTGCAAATTAAAAATGCACCCTTTCACTTTTCAGGCACAGCCAGCAAACGGGCTTGTTAAATTTAGCTAATACTTTGACGGAGCTGGTTTTTCTGTATATTCCTTAATTTAAATTATTTGTCGCTCTTCTTGGAAGCTGGCGTCACTTAGCATCGTAGCAGCTAATCGTTTTAGGCAGCTAGTCCTCTGGAAGTCCCTACTTAAAATATAACATCAAAGCCTGGTTCCTGACTGTAGTGAGAGCATAAATAAGTCCACCTGGTTCCACTTTGTTCTCACTTGGCAGAATAATGGAATGTTACATTTATATACCTTCTAATCATTTACCTTTAAACAAAACCTTGTGTTCTAGGCAGGTATAAATCAAGGTGTTTAATGCACAGCCTGCAGGGTTGCAGTTTTGTGGTTTGTCTGACCCTTGAATTCTTCTATAAACCTGACGATCTATAACTAGAATAATAGGTACAACACTGACACCTAGAGGAATGATCCTACTACTGCCCACATCTGTCCGACTTTCACTCTATTTATTTATTGACACTAGAGGACACTGTTGTCCATATCAGATGTGAATTTCAGTAGGTAAGCTAAGCATGAGTGAGAGGCAGAGGGAGCACTCAAGAATTCTAGCTTAAGAAGTTACTCTTAAGAAGCAGAATGATGTGTGTACCTCCAACATACAGTGATTAATACGTATGTTCGACAGGTTGTTTTTATGTTTTATGTTAAGGTTTCTAACCTGTATTAAAATGCATTATTTGCTTAAGACCAGGATAAAACTAAATGCAATTTAGTTGGATAGTTAAATTAAGAGGTACTCAGAAAAACAGTCTGGGGTCTAATTTTACCATTTTAATCTAGGGGTAGGTCACCTTGCTGCTGGAGAAAGAGGTCTCAGATTATACCTGGGGAATATGGTTACCAGCATGGTCCACACAGCAGTACTTACATAGCTGCCTGGTCCAGTTCTGGCCTTCTGAGCGCTGGACAGCCACCTGCTGGCCAGTTCAGAGGTACCTGCTGGGCCATGCTGGAAACAGACAGTAGTGTTAGCCAGTGGTGATTCTAGGGACTCTGGGGGCCCTAGGAAAAAAAATCCAAGTCTTTCCAAACATGGTAAAATTTATTACCATTATTTCAGCATGAGGCCTAAATTAATAATATCAACAGAGAGAAAGAAGTCCTTTATTTACACTTCTGTGATAGTCGGAATACACAAATGAAGCGGATTTGTCGTTGCAGTCTAATATGTAATCAGCCGTCCTCGGGGGCCTCCCAGCTCGGGGCCCCAGGCAATTGCGTGTCCTGTTGCTACTCTTATGGTGTTCGCACTCAATGCTAATGAGGCAAAAACTGGTGTAAGACATGAAAATAATTATACTACATTGAATTTATCGGCGCTTCTCAAAACCCTTTGTTGTGGAAGTTTCACATACGTCATCATGGTTTACCTGGCTGCCCCTTTCTGGCTCGCCCCCCTCCTCCTGCTCCTTCTCAAAGATCTCACGCTTCCTCGAGACCTCGTCTGACGAGAACAAGCTCCTCTGCGTGGCCGTGGGGGATCTGGCGCTCTCTGATTTCTGGAGACAGGTTCGCGGAGTCAGGCGGGCGTGGCACTGCGTGACTAACCGCACACAACCGAAGGCTGATTGGTGCGTAAGCAGAACAGCTTGCCAACAGCCATGCCATCATGAAATGCTAATAAGACTCTCGGTAAAATATCTATATTTCAGATTGCTGGGAAATGACCAAAGTCTCATGTTGGAACTCCCAGTTATGCAACAGATGTGTAAGGGCTGCGGTCTGAGAGCCTAAAAGATGTTTCCGTTTTCTGTTCAATCTAGACCCCAAATGTTTACTATACGGCCAAAATTCATCCCAAAAGTGTTCTATTGGGTTGAGGTCAGGGCTCTGTGCAGGCCAGTCAAGTTCCTCCACACCAAATTATTCATCCATGTCTTTATAGAGCTTGCTTCGTGCACTGGGGCACAGTAATGTTGGAACAGGATGGGGCCATCCCCAAAACTGTTCCCACAAATTTTGGAGCATGAAATTGTCCAAAATGGCTTTGTATGCTGAAGCATTAAGGGTTCATTTTACTGGAACTGAGAGGCCACGCCCAACCCCTGAAAAACAACCCATACCATAATCCCCCCTCCAACTTTACACTTGGCACAATGCAATTGGGCAAAAACTGTTCTTCTGGCAACCGCCAAACCCAGACTCATCCATCGGATAGCCATACAGCATGATACAACGTCCAGAGGACATGCCTCCACTGCTCTACAGTCGTGGCCAAAAATTTTGAGAATGACACAAATATTAGTTTTTACAAAGTATGTAGTGTTTTTAGATCTTTTTGTAAGATGTCTACACTCACCTAAAGGATTATTAGAAACACCATACTAATACGGTGTTTAACCCCCCTTCGCCTTCAGAACTGCCTTAATTCTACGTGGCATTGATTCAACAAGGTGCTGAAAGCATTCTTTAGAAATGTTGGC